>PPHD01015880.1:0-15860 GCA_002909625.1 Bambusicola thoracicus
TAGAGTTAGGGTACTATGGTTAGGCTGCGGTTGGACTTGATGATCTTTGAGGTCCCTTCCAACCTGAGTAATTCTATGATTCTATGACTCTATGTGGCAGCAGCACCATGAGAACAGAAATACCCAACATTTCAATGTCCCCTCACTTCAGAGGAAGGTTTAACCCTTTCAGTGAGTTTCCCATCTCACTAGGAAGCGTGTAGTCATAAGAAGGCAAGAGTTTTCAGAGGACAGAAGTTTCTTCAAAGCCCACTTCTGGCTCAGTACCAGTTGCATCACCCATACTGTGATGGGCACCAGTGTAAGGCTTCGTGAGTCCATCCAGAACCTTCATGTTGGTGCTAAATTAGTATTTCAGGAGCACGCAGGACTGGTGCTGGCACTCTGCACAGGCTGATTTCATTACTGAGTCTCCATCCTTCTTATCCTGTTATATAATCGGTAAGGTGGAAACAGTTTTCAAATGTTCTCTAAGTGGTCTGGATTCTGCTGGAGGGGCTTTCATCATCACAAAACACAGCTGAATGTAAGGCATGATCTCTGCAGGAGATTTCCTAAGGGAGTATTTTACATGCATGTGCGACACAATAACAGCCCATGCCAGAGAGCAGGAGCACAGAAGGAGAATGGGAGATAGCCTGGTAACTGACTTGCCCTGTTAAAGCATTCCCAGGGTCTCTAAGCAGCTGTGCTTTAGCTTTGGAAGAAAAAAAGTCACACCCCATTATAAAATATTTTCTGAAATGTTCTGCTGCTCCAGCAAATGCATTGAACAGCTCTGAAGCTTTCACAGAAAGCTCAGATATCTCTGTACTCTTAAGAGCACTCACCTCACCTCCTCCTTGTCTAAGTGAGGAGCACAGTTGTATGGCAGCACAATTGGTGTTGGGCAGCTGCTTTGGGTGCAAGTCAGCTGTTCCAATGCCTCACTACCCTCATGGTAAATAATCTCTTCCAAATACTTAATGTACATCTACCCTTTTAGTTTGAAGCCTTTACCCCTTGTCCTATACCATGCTCACTGATCTCCACCTGGACATCAAGCTGTTGACCATAACTCTTTGATTGCCACCATCAGCCAATTCTTTACCTATTTTGTTGTCCATCTGTCAAATCCATATATCTTCAATGTACAGATAAGGTTCTTGTGTGGGACAGTGTCAAATGCCTTGCACAAGTACAGTTGTTAGACACACTTCCCTCAGATTAGGGGCAATGTATTATGTTACACTAAGGTACCATGCTTATAAAAACTTGTGCATGCATTTTTCATCAGATACATGAGCAATTCCTTTGAAATAAGTAAAAAGACAAACCCAAGCATATGTCCTACAGAGATCAGGTTCAAAATACAATAGAGTGAAAAGAGTATGATCATGCTTTAGATCTAAAATGTGCAGTATGGGGGGAGAATCATAAAATCATAGAATAGCTCAGGTTGGAAAAGACCTTCAAGATCAACAAGTCCAACCACAGCTTAACCATACTACCCTAACACTAACAACCCTCTGCTAAATCATGTCCCTGAGCGCCACATCCAAATGGTTTTTAAACACATCCAGGGATGGTGACTCAACCACCTCCCTGGGGAGCCTAAGAGCAAAATAAAACATTTCAGTCAAATGCTGAGTCAAAAACATCTCAGTTGCTATGCTGGAGGAAGAACTCTCTCTGCAGCTCTTCTCTAGCTGTCCAGGATAAGAAAATTGCTAGAGCAGCTGCTGGGGCAGTTGTTCTCAGCTCCAGAAATGCAGCATCATAGGGATGGGGTGTTAAACTGATGGTAGTGCTCATTGCTGACAGCTACCTCGGTGTATCTGCCTTTTGGTCCCTGGAGTGACTCACAGATGCCCAAATGAAAATGTTTGAATTTCAGAGGTAAATTTACCTCTGGATGAATGGTCTCTGATTTCTGAAAACACTGACTCATGTTCCTTGCATCCTAGAGAGTGGATGTGCCCTCTTAAACCGTGCTTTGTAAGGTGCAGTTTGTACTGGAGAAGAGAAATCTTTGCTGTGCTGATAAAGCATAGGTTGTGACACAAACCTTTTTGTTGCAGGACTTCACCATGACACTTTATCTGAGGCACTACTGGAAAGATGAGAGATTGTCCTTCCCCAGCACCAACAACCAAAGCATGACATTTGACGGCAGGCTGGTGAAGAAGATCTGGGTCCCTGACATGTTCTTTGTCCACTCCAAGCGTTCCTTCATCCACGACACCACCACTGACAATGTCATGCTGCGGGTCCAGCCAGACGGGAAGGTACTTTATAGCCTCAGGTAAAACTGCATTTGGTCAGTGTGAGCCATTAGTGGTATGAGAGAGAAAGCGGTTTAATTGATTCCTGTATTTCATTTCCACATGACTTCACATTAAAAAAAATTAAAAATGTGAATGCATTGGCTAGCCACTGACATCAGGAGGAAGAGGCTCTTCCTTTATCATAAGAAAAATGCCCATGTGTCCAGGGAGAACAACTGGGGAGGTATTGGGTAAGTGGAGTGAGAAGTATGACTGTAGCTTAATTCCTTGGAAGTTTGTATCCCCTCCCTTCCCTTCCCCTTCCCTTTTTTCCATAGCAGTGATCTCAAGTTTCAAACATAAATCAGATGCCTCGCTAAGGACTTGAACGCTACTGACCATAAGACTGAAGATTATTAAAGCAGGAATTTTCTTCTTCCTAGCTGCTGCTTTCATGTGTGGAGATGCTGATTGAGGAGCATCTGTCACTCTCCAAATGGAACTAAAATCAGTGCTGCTTCTTCATGCCTGCAGCTCCATTCAGTTACAAAACAAGTGTTGCCAAATGACCCATAAAAACCTATGAGAGAGGAGATTGCTGCACAATATTCTGATGCAAGAATGTCAACATCAGCTCCATAGCAATGAAATAGCAAAACACGCGATAAATAAGCCAAACAGCAGATAGGTTCTGAAGGACAAAAAGAAGGAAAATCTGTCTGTAGGAGGTCAGTAACACCAAGAAGCACAGATTTAACTTTAACTAACGATAAGGCTGCAGAACATGTCATTTGGGATGGTTGTGGAGGTCTTTGAGGGCGCGTTAACAACCTCCAGGAGTGGCGGAGGTAGGGCTGAGCTCAACTTCTCAGTCTGACAAAGTGTCTTTCCTTTCACAAAAGGAAAAAGTACAAAAAATGTAAGTCACAAAGTCCTTTGCAGTATCTGTTTGACAGGAATTTTCTTGTTTCTCTGATATTTTTATACTATTTGTTGGGATTCACAGCCTGGATAGCGCTAATCTTCCCATCACCAAAGGTTTCTGTTTCTTCCAGTGTATTCAGCAGTGTTCGGGTGTTCCTCATGTCTTTGGAAAGTTTGCTCAGACCCTTAGCACAATAACAAAATGACAATGAAATGAGATACAATTTAACTCCAGCCACAAGCTGCAAATCATCTACACTGCAAGTGTTTTGGATATTTAACAGTGATGGGGAAAGAATATCAAACTCCACAGGTGCTGCCATATACAGGTTTATGTTTAACAGGCTACTTTCAACTGTCCTTCATGAAATGGTAGTGAATATCTTGAACAGCAGGGTGACAGTGCTTCATTGTTTTTAATCAGTGGTGTCTGCGGACCGGAGTACTTTATAGTTGGAAGGGAAGTGTGAATACTTAAAAACAAAGATGTCTTTGCTAACTGACAGCCTTTTCTGAATGCCTTTGCCTGGATACTTTATTTTTTTCCTCAGCGTCTGCCTTTTTAAAGCTCTTACCAGACGTCTTCTCTTTTCTTGGAAAGCACTGTAGACCTCACTGGCACCTAAACAGTAAATCTGAGCCAAGCAGCCTCACTCTCAGATAAAATCCAGATAGGGAAGCAACATGAACCCAGACATGCATAAGGAGTACTAACACAAGAGACTGCATCTTGATTTTATCACTATGTGACAGTTGTCTGTCGAGCTCTAATCCTGTTATAATCCATTAATTCTTTCCCCACTGCAATTTTCACTTACTTCCCTATAGTTCAAGCCAGTGGAGTAAAGACTTATAGATCCTTCCAGTGCAAACACAGATTTATGCCATTAACAATGACATAATCAGACTACAGCAAGATTGGGGTTTTAGATGCATGAGGCGGAGCATTTCAGTGGTCTTGGTTGCGCACCAGCTCCAGTCCTGACTGGAGGCACTGCCTGAGCCCTCTGCTGGCTGACACCCATGGGCGATTGCCAGGCTTTCATTGAGCAGATGGAAGTCATGGTGCATGGAGAAAAGTGCCCGCATCCTGCATGGCACGGGGCTTTGACAAACCCACATTACTCTGTTGTGCAAAGCAGCTGTCGGAAGCACGGATCTCTGCAGAGATCTGACAGCAAAAGGCAAAAAGTGTCCTCTCTCTCTGTCCCATTTTCTTCTCCAGTATTTGTGTCCTTTAGTAGCAATTTATTATGGCCAGACTCTCTAGCCACCTTTTCTAACAGTGGTTTGCTGGGAAGAAATAACAACTTTTAACTTCACTGGAATGTCTTCAGCTCAATGGAAGGAGTTTATCTCCATTGACCGGGTAGTCACGCAAAAACATCTTGCAGCTTTACTATTTTTCAGTCACACACGAAACTGAGTTTTAATGAGGTGTTTTTTATTGTTCCTAGAGTTACAGTGACAGCGATGTGCAACATGGATTTTAGTCGCTTTCCCCTGGACACACAGACGTGCTCCCTGGAGATTGAAAGCTGTAAGTAAGCGGAGGCATAGGGAAGCTGAGAGCTGTGCCCTGTAGGGACCTGAATGGTGTTTAATTATATCAACCAGCAACTGCTACATTCATGAGGGCTCCAACTATAGTCAGCGAACTTCAACACTGAGAAAAATTCCCTGCCTGTAATTTTGCACTAGAATTAGATGGTGTTTGCAGCAAGGCAGCGTTTGCAAATGCCAGCTGTGAGTGCTGTTTTGCCAGTGTCCCCAGCATTCAGCTGGGCTGCCCTGCTGCCATCCCATCCCCAGCGAGCACTGGGTTACTTGCCCGCAGATTGGAGGCGTGCAGCAGCACCCACTTCCCCAGGTACCTTCCTGCACCACAGCTCTTAACACAGAAACGAATGGCTCTGTGCCCTTCCCATGCACATCTGCTCATCTGTGGTGCAGGAACC
Source organism: Bambusicola thoracicus (assembly GCA_002909625.1). Classification (NCBI taxonomy): domain Eukaryota; kingdom Metazoa; phylum Chordata; class Aves; order Galliformes; family Phasianidae; genus Bambusicola; species Bambusicola thoracicus. The sequence continues at coordinate 5,129 of PPHD01015880.1, forward strand.
ACAGTGGATCCATCAAACTAGTCACCTGCCCTTGGTGTTTCTTGCATCCGTAAGCAATAAACTCAGCTTATACCCATTGTCCCAGGTATGATTTACATAAAATATTCCTGCATTTTGTACAACTACATTTTAAACTTCCAGCTTTTTACGAGTTGTTTCTTCTCCTTCTTAAGTCTGAAATACAGAATTATAATCTTAATTATCTTTTAATAAAGTTATTACTGATTTTTTTCCTCTTTGTCTGGGAAGGATTATTATTAAAGCCCATCTGAAAGGATCAACATTACTATATTTCCATATGCATTAAAAAACCAAGACCTGCAATGTTCATATGTGCATTACAGACAGAAGCTTTACTCAAGAGTTTGTCCTCCTGCACGCCTCAGACCACTGATAATAGCCTGTTCTTCCTGTTACCCTCTTTCTTCTCCTTTCCTTTGCTATTGAGTTTAGAATGGGACAATTTCTGATGTGGTGGGTAACCTGATGTGCCAATTATATGTATGTGTGAAATGATGGTAAGAGAAACAAAAAGGTTTACAAAATGCATCAGGACTGAGCACTGTGATGATGAGCTTGTCCATTCTTTGCTGCAGCCACACCCACCAATGCTACAGATCCCAGTCAAATGGTGGCACTGTCCCTTTCATCAGGAACCTCATAGGTAGCCTTGAAAGTGTGTGAGCACAACTTAGGCTATAGCAGCTGGTCACTGCACTGTGCTGAGGCTTGCTCTGCTTCCCTAGATGCTTACACAGAAGATGACCTCATGCTCTACTGGAAGAATGGAAACGATTCCCTAAAAACGGATGAGAGGATATCGCTGTCCCAGTTTCTGATCCAGGAGTTCCACACTACCACAAAACTTGCCTTTTATAGCAGCACAGGTGGGTACAAGAATCCCTGGCAGAGGCCAGGGGTAAGGGCTGCAGACTTATATCCTGGGCGACTCCATCTTTAGACTTCCATCATTAGATTAGATAGTCTGAAAAGACAATACCTCTTCAAGAGCACACCAAACTTGAATGTGAATTACAGTCCCTGAAGGTACAGGTTGTATTATCTTCTCTGAAAGATGTGATCCTGAGAGCTGTTTTGAGTAGGATAGTTGGTTCAATAAGGAGTCTCTAATGTAAGCTGCAATGATGTGTGACTATTAATTCTTTTCCTAAAAGCAAAAATGGTACTATTCCACTGATACACCACCTTATCTGAAAGTAGTTTGGTGGTGGGGTGACTTCTCTTTTTCCTTCTCCCTATTCCACAGGATGGTACAATCGTCTCTACATCAACTTCACTTTGCGCCGACACATCTTCTTCTTCTTGCTCCAAACCTACTTCCCTGCCACCCTCATGGTCATGCTGTCCTGGGTGTCCTTCTGGATTGACCGTCGAGCAGTTCCTGCCAGAGTCCCTTTAGGTAAAAGCAATCCTGTAGTCAGCACACTTGAGGGGCAGTTGTATGCAATTATGGCTTCGACCATCAAGACAAAATCACCTGTGCTACACACTGCCTCTGTGTTGCCCCTACATTGCCTGCTGGCACAGAAATCAGCTGTACCACACATTCTCCCCGTGGTGAGGTCTGGCCCTTGTACCTCTCTCCATTTGCCCTGCAGTGCCAAGTGAATTGCCTTTCCTGTTCTGACAAGTGCTAGTTGCACATGGTGCAAATCAGGGAGCAAATGTCATGCTCTGATTCTACTGCTGTTAACAGATACACTGAACACAGAGATATGAGGTGTCAGTATCCTTCGGAGACTTCAGTGTGTAAGAAGGTGAAAAACATTACTAGCAGCTGTGACAACATTACAGTTTAGTGAGCTTTTCTAGAAGAGAGTGTGGAGGTAGAACAGTAAGCCAAGCTTACTCATTCAGCTTGTTAAATAAGATTATAGAGTAGTGTGAGGGATACAGCATCCCCTTCTGAAACATGTTTCAGACAGATGAAGCCATATGCCAGAGAAATCACCATGGGAACACAATTATGTTGTTGACATAAACATTCTGAAGAAGATTATTTGCCCTTCGCAAAGTGCCATTTGTATATTTGCAGACTTGAAGCCCAAGTTTGCTTCCATTTGTTCCAGGGAACACATCCCAGAGTTTTATTTATTGTTAAAATGATGTTCTTCAGTGTAGAGGAAATATTAATAACAGATATGGCAGCAGGCCACGTCTGCTTAGAAACACCATCCATTGCCATGAAACATCATTCAGAGGGAACATTGTAGAATCATATCATCATAGAATTTACAATCATACAATGGCTTGGATTGGAAGGGATCTTAAATATAATTTAGCTCCACCCATTCACCTTTCTGAGCAGGGCTGCCACCCACCAGATCAGTCTGCCCAGTGTCTCATCCAACCTGACCTTGAACCTTGAGCTATGGTACACCCCAGCTTCTCTTGGCAACTTGTTCTTATGCCTCATTTCCCCAGAGGGAAATTCTTACACTATGAGTTTAATTCGAATATCTAATCTAAATATACCCTCTTTTAGTTTAAAACCGTTCCTCCTTGTTCTATCACTATCAGACCATCTAAAAAGTCCATCCCAAACTTTCCTCAAGGGCCCCTCTAGCTACTGGAAGGCCACATTAAGGTCTCCCTGGAGCTCTCTCTTCTCCAGGCTGAACACCTCAACTCTCTCAGCCTCTCTTCACAACAAAAGAACTCCTGTCCTCTGATCATCCTTGTGGCCCTCCTATGGACCCACTCAAACAGCTCCATGTCCAAAGCTGAACACAATAGTAGAGAGAACCACCTCCCTTGATGTGGTTGCTGTAATTCTTTTGATGCAGCCCAGTATACTGTAGGCTTTCTGGGTTGCATGCACACTGTCATGAATAGATCTTTGTCTAGGTTTGATTTAGTAGCAATTTAGCATTTATTAATACTTCTATATAAATCACAAGTTAGATTGTATGATCCTTGACATCACTTCATCCACACTTAATCATCAGCCAGTTTAAAACCATCATTTAACAGAAATTGCTACAGTCGAACAAGTGACTTGGTTAGATTCAAGAAGAGCATGGGTGATGTGATGCTTACCGCAGGGTAGTGGGGGGGGGTGTTCTAAACTCAGTTGCACACCCAAAGATTTCCCCCTTGGAGAATTACTCACTCTTCTTTCTCACTGGTGTTTGTCAGTGAATGAGCTTTGATCCTGGAGAGGTCTGTCCTAAGAGGTATCCCAGCTCAGAGGGACATTAGGGATCATAGCCCAGTGTGATCCTGGAGAGCTCAAGAGGGTCTTTGCTTAGGACCTCTCTTTATAGGTCCACAAGGTGACTGTTTCCATTCAGTGACATTCCATTCTGGACACAAGGCAGCTAAGGTAATTCTAGAACATTCCACCAGCCAGTTCCAGTCCTTCACAGACCATCTTGATCTGGTAACTTATAGACTGGACTACAATCCAGGCAGCAGGTGTTCCAGGTGGCTGATCATTCCATCTCCCTGCTCTTGTAACAAAGACAGGAGCACAGTGCTGCCTTATCCTGACATCACAGGGTGGCAGGGGGCTGCACCAACACAATCTACTCCATTGCTGAAGTCAGTCATTCTCTCCTGAGAGTGGTGGTGTGGTCACCTCTTTATGCTAATCACAAGGCATAGCACACGCTCAGGAATGGTGAACAAGTTGGTTTGATTGTAGAGATATTAACACGCATCAGTGGTTCAGCTTGTGTAAGAGACAACAATCCATCATGGTCACTTAGAGACCAAGTTCAGAAATTTGTGGGGATAGAACTTTCTTATTCTTTACAGTAAAAGCAGGTGTTGTTGTGCTAAACTTAGTAATGCACATTTTTAATGTAAATGATAACTTCCCACTACGGTGAGTCCAGGGGCAAGCTACAACAACAACAAAAAAGAGTTTAGGTCTGTTTTAGACTTCACTCCCATATTCCCAGAGAAAATAAAGACTTGTTCTGGTGAGAGATTCCAAAATGGTTACCTACCCCGTTAAAAAGTAAAAAAAAAATGCTATTGTATTGTTTTGCACCACTATCAGTAACGTCTCTTTCCTGGCTGTGATGGTGTTGATTATTTTCTTGACTTGATCGACTACCCAAATGAAAGGTAAAAGGACTTCTGTCTGTACAGAGCATCACTGTTCTCTCTCTTTAAAAGCAGTTAAATTAGTTTCACCGCTGCTGCTGCTACCCTCACCCTTTGAGGAGCTGTTCCTCCAGTTCTTGTGTAATATTATGTTGGTGCAATTTCACATCTTTTGAGGGTGAAACTGTTCAAAATTCAGCATGTAAAGCACAAATGGTTGTGAGGGAAAGAGATAATTTGCTATTTTTCTAAAGCTAATGATTTTAAAATTCTACCCTTTGTCACTACAGAAATTGAGTACTGTGGTATGCTCATAATTCTGAATTAGAGAATGCAAGGGCTGTGAGAAACACATGCACTGCAACCTCCCTGTTCTTACCAGGGTCAGAGATTGATGTTTGAGCTGAAGGACCTGGTGCCAAAGTTATCTGTTTAAAACATTGAAATCTGAAATATTTTCATGGCAGTTTAAAATTGCAAGCAAGTAGTCAACATGTGCTTCTTGTCTGGGAGCAATAAATTGGCTGTGACAGCCTGGCAAATAACATACACTCCATTCAAACCACTAATTTTAACTCTTTGCCATCCAGCTCTCATGCTCAGCTTCTTGGCATCTGCTTGTTTTCCTGTTAACATTTGTTCTGCTGTATTTATTAGAAAGACTTCACCAATTTTTCTTAAGGAACAGTTGGAAGTAATATATACGCATATACTCATACACATACATATATAGATACATGTAGAAATAGACTATTATTACATACTTGTGGATAAGCTTTTGCTCCAGCGGGCAGGCCCTATACTTTCTGTGCACCAGTTGTTCCTACTTCTGGCCTTGCAATTCTTCCCTAAGCAGGGTGAAGGAGTTTGCTCCTTTCTGGGCCTGGGACCACAGGAGTTAAAATGCACTCCTTTCCTTCACTGCTGCCTCATTTTTGGAATGCCTCAATTAGACTCAAAATAATGCTAGTAAGTAGACGGTGCATCACTGCTCTGGGAATGCCTAGGGTTAATGCTGTTTTCCGTAACTCATTTCTCTGATCTTGAAGTTTTGTTTGCAGGGCTCTATATTTATTTCCCTTTAACCTAGTTTCTACTCCATGTTTCATGGGTCTCGCTTTATAGTTTCCTCTCAAGGGCTTCAGGGCTGACATATCTTCCCAGCCCATTTCATAGCTGTGGTTATCAGTACTGTATATTAATTCTGCTCATGCAGGGAGTTGTCTGAGAGCACTATGAGCATTACTGTTTTGTTTTTTTGTTACATTCTGTGTCGCTTCTGATTTTATTCTGATTTGCAATTAGGTAGGAGTTTAGAATTCCTGGGACTCCTCTCATCTGTGGTTTTAACACTGTGAAATTTACTGTAGCAAATAATATCCTCACAGTACTCAGCTGAGTGGAGTAAATCATCTTGAGAGTGAGATCACACGACACATTCAGGACAACCAGGGGATCAGACCCAGCCAGCATGAGTTCCCAAAGGGCAGGTCCTGCTTGACCAACATCATCCCCTACAACCAGGTGATCTGCCTGGTGGATGAGGGAAAGGCTGTGCATGTAACCTAGTTAGACTTTAGCAAAGCCTTTGACTTTGTCTCCCACAGCACTCTCCTACAGAAGTTAGCAGACCATGGGCTAGACGGGTACACTCTTTGCTGGGTAAAGAACTGGCTGGAAGGGCGGGCCCAGAGAGTGGTGGTGAATTGAGTTAAATCCAGCTGGTGATCAGTCATGAGTGGTAATCTGGAGGAGTTGGTAGTGGGGCCTGTCCTATTTAATATCTTTATCCCTGAACGAGGGCATTAAGTGCACCCTCAGTAAGTTTTCAGGTGACACCAAGTTGGGAGGAAGCATCAATCTGCCTGAGAAAAGGAGGACCCTTCAGAGGGCTCTGGACGGTCTGGGCTGAGGCCAACTGTATGAGCTTTAACAAGACCAAGTGCTGGGTCCTGCACTTCCATCACAGCAACGCCATGCATCACCACAGGCTTGGGGCAGTGGCTGGAAAGTTGTGTGGAAGAAAAGAATCTGGGTGTGTTAGTTTACAGTTGGCTGAACAGGAACCACCAGTGTGCCCAGGTGGCCAAGAAGGCCAACAGAACCTTGGCAATGTATCAGAAATAGTGCAGCCAGCAGAAGCAGCGTGATTGTCCTTCTGTACTTGGCACTGCTGAGGCAGCATCTTGAGTGCTGTGTTCAGTTTTGGGCCCCTCACTACAAGAAAGACACTGAGATATAGGACAATTTGCAGATATTTCCTTGTTGCTTCCTAAAGCATCTGTGTTCCCTGGCTCTTCTTTGTCAGACAGAAAGAAGTACACCTCTTTGTCTGAAATGCGTCATTTCAACTTCTGAGGGGATCATTAACATGCCATAATTAGCCCCTGTGATAGGAGGAGCGTGGATAACACTAAACTGTGGGGGCTTGTGCCCTTCCTAGTGGGTTCATTGCACTTACCTGCAGGGTAATGCATGGCAGCATTGCCCTGTGGGCCACATTAGTCCCTGAGAGGAAGACACAGACCAAGAGTAGGAGGTGATTTCTCATGAAGCAGGACTTCCTGGGGCAGATAGAACACATCAGCCCTGGGGAATCTGGTGGAAGCAGCAGCTGGAGGAGCTGAACTAGAAGCTGTGACATTTGTACTTTCCACAGGACTGTGCTTCACCTGACAATGGGACACATGTAGTGCAGGCTCAAAGCTCTGCTGCCTGCCATAGGATGGAGGCAGTGGCGTGGTGGAGAATCAGAATTAGGGCTGTTCTCACAGAAAAGACAAGAAACCCAAGTAAGAAACACCTTCCTCAGGCAGTGAAACCCACCACACCAACGTGAAAAGGTCAGGGTGGATGTCAGGAAATGGTAACTATTTGTGACATAGAGTTCAGGTTGAACAAACCTTACAGGATCTCTGTGCTGCTGTGTCCCCAGGGATCACCACCGTGCTGACCATGTCTACCATCATCACTGGGGTGAATGCCTCCATGCCCCGCGTTTCCTACATCAAAGCAGTGGACATTTACCTGTGGGTCAGTTTTGTGTTCGTCTTCCTTTCGGTGCTGGAATACGCGGCAGTGAATTACCTGACCACAGTGCAAGAGAGGAAGGAGAGGAAACTCCGGGATAAGGTGAGTTTTGCTGTCTCTGATGCAGTTTTACGCCACTGAGAAAAAGTGGGGCAAATGTCTGGAAATGTTCAGAAGTTTAAACCTGCAGTGTGCTGCTCTCAGATGCCCTGGGAAAATACAGTGTGTGCAAGAAGACACCAGGAATGAAGCATTCCTGGTTACAGAGATTAACTGCAGATACCCAGCATCTCAGTTAGCTGTTTGTTCTTCTGGATCTGAGGGCATTATGCCCCTCCACGCATAGCCCTGGGCTTTTACACAATGGTCCGATTTCCCCCTTTTGCCTTCACTACCTTAAATTGTAACTGACCAAAATTTCAGCCTAGGCTCTTCTCTTCAAATGTGGCAAACCTGTGGCAAACACTTCTCCTTGGAGTTCCCCTCTGCCGCCTTCACTGAATTTCTCAGCTTCTAAGTACAGGTCCCACCTTTATTTATACCCTGATACCCATGCTTAAACCAAAGGAATTTTCCCACAGACAGCCTCACTCTCTCTGTGATTACATCGTGTCTGGCAGATGTGAAAGAAGAGAAGCAAAAAGCTGCTGCCCACTCCACTGTCTCATTGTCCTTTCTATATCCCAGCCATCCGGCTTCCCCAGGCTTGTCTCCCCTCTGCTTTCATAGGAAGTAAAGGGCTGTCCGTGCATATCTGGACATAATTCCAAAATGCTCTTCCCTTGCCTGTGCCCACAGCTCCCCTGTGCGTGCAGCCTTCCTCAGCCCCGGCCTATGATGATGGATGGCAGCTACAACGACGGTGACGTGAACGAGTTGGGGCACTACGTGTCCGAGAACGGGGACAAGCAGGACAGAATGATGGTGCAGCTGGCGCTGGGCTCTGAGAGGGGCTCGGGCAGGAGGAAAAACCAGAGATACGTCAGCATGCGGATCGACACCCACGCCATCGACAAGTACTCCAGGATTATATTCCCTGGCGCATACATTCTATTTAATTTGATATACTGGTCCATTTTTTCATAAACGTACGTAACTCCTGTAGTCACAGTGTATCGCGGCAGGATATCAGAGTACTGTCTCATAGGCCCACAAAATGAACATAGAGAATTCATTTGAAGATTGATTTTTTCTTCAGGATTTCGATATATTTATTTTTTACTAGGTGCAACTCGTCTGTGGCATAAATAACTGTGCAAGTTTCACTTCTCAAATAAATAGAGGGTATCCAATCTAAAACTGCATACATATTTAAAGCTGTGCTATGCTCTTTCTTGTGCCTCACAGGCCGCTGTAAACTACTTCAACGAGTGACAGTAATTGCCAGCTGCTTATATACGGCACAACTTCCATTTCGTGCCCCCGACAGTATTTAAGCACATGCATACATCTCCGAACTCAGCAGACTGACAGCATTTAGCACCGATAAGTACAAAAGCTATGCAAACACTGGCGTGCTTGCGGGATGAGGTCAGAAGCAGCTTTAGCAAAAACAGAATGTCCAATAGTGGGAAACGCTTCAGCAAGACTATTAATGGCCAAAGGCAGCTTTCATTGCTCCGTGCACACTGTGCTGGCAGCGCCGCACTGGCAGAGCCAAGCAGCAATACCTTTCACACTTGTGCTGTCACAACTGTACTTAAAAACAATGAGGTATTTCCAAGCTGTATTGATTAACCTTTTAAAATATAACTCGCAGTGTACGCTTACCAAGGAATCCATCAGTCTGAACAAAAGTTGGACTTTCTGTGATGCCAAATCCTCTGGGTAACGCTGGACCTCTCCTTGGAGCTGCTTATTTGGGTCAGTGGGAGTTTTGCTTGAGTTTCCTAGGAGAGGAAAAAGATTTCTCTACAAAGTGATGCAGTGAAGACAAGTGGGTGTCTACGTAAAAGAATACAACCGCTGTAGGAGAAGCCGCTTCTCGCTGAGACAGCCTCGGTGCTACTGGTTGGTACAGGAGAGTTCTCTGCAGCCTGAATGCCAAGAACTGCTGCAGCCAGTAAAGTCCTGCCCTGCCAAAGCCTTTGGTGAGTGCAGGCAGGTCCAGAAGAAGCCTGGTTCATCTGTTTTTAATGAAAGGCCAGCAGAAGGATGCTCAGCTGGTGACAAAGCAGATGCAATGACTTTATATCTGCATTACTAATATAAGCATGTTACGGTTGTAAAATTACCATGCCGAAAGCTTTGGAATGAAGTGGAAAGGAGCTCCCACCATGAGAGAGACCCAGGTCCATTTGAGCAACTCTGCATCTCCCTGGCACGTCACACCCCTCCGGGCCCTCGGAGCAGGCACAGAACCATCCAGGGCAGGACAAGAGGACAAGGCTGGCACTGGGGGCACTCGGTATTCACCTCAGTCCCTACTTGACATCACAGCTTCAGAGGAGCAGCCAGTCAGCATAAATTCTGCATCTGTTCAATGCAAAATCTGTAGCGTAGAAGTAGCAAAATATTTCAGGAAATTAGTTCCGAATGGGTCGAATATATTCAGGGGCCTTTGAGGTAATAGTAGCACTGAAGGTATCTCAGAAAATCAGTCATTGAGTTGGTCTGCTGCCACATCACCCATATACACAGGTAACTGAGGTGTGGCACTAACAGGACTTTAAGCACATGCACGCTTTGCACACTGCCATGGGATTCTACAGGCACACATTTCAGGTGTTCTACTGAACACTACTCCTCACACAGTGGATGCTGTTGTCTTTCATGGGCGTAGCTGTTTCCAGAAGGAACATGGATCTTCATGCATGAAACCTGCCCTGGACTACATGCATTATACTTGCAGCACAGACATTACAGCTGTTCAAACGCTGCTGGTTGCTGCTTTAACTTCATATGTAAATAACTACCACGTACAAGTACCCAGCACTTCTTGTAACTGCTGGAATCGTGAAATGCAAGACGTACCCACACTGCCTCTATGCGCCACTGAAACCACAAGAACTACCATCGCTGAAAGACAAACCCAACCGCCATGAGATGGCGTTGTTACCGAGACTTTTCTTCACATACATACAACATCTTAGCTTCTTCTTAACACACCACATTTCTATCCACTGAGGTTCTCAGTTTGTTCTCCCCCAAAAGATTAAAAAGTATGTATTAAAATGTAACAGTTTAATTGGATGATATGCTAGGAACAGCACAGGCGGGAGCACCAGATACTGCAGCAAGCTTCATAGGCCTACACGGTGTAATTTGCTTCAGTACTATGCATCTTATAGGACCATTAACCAGAAAATTCAGGAAGATTTTGGAGATACAAATGGGAGTCGGACTTTCAGATTCCTTGGCTTCCAGGGAAAGACTGGTTTCTAACTTCCCATGGGATTCTGAAAGCTTCCCTTCTGACACGGTGTCCTGAACTGATTCTGCAACCTCTGCATCAGGATTCACATTGTGAAATGACTTGTGTTTTATTTTGGAAACTCTAGTGCCTTTTCTGTCTTATGTAAATGTGTATATAGATGCACTGTATAAGAACAGGATATGTCACATACAGCCAGTGTTTGCTATTATGGACTGCAATCATTAAACATACTTCATACGCAGTAACCGCTTC
>PPHD01015881.1:0-15859 GCA_002909625.1 Bambusicola thoracicus
GCCTGTCTTTGTAGGGGAGGTGCTCCAGACCTCTAATCATCTTTGTGGCCCTCCTCTGGGCCCTCTCCAACAGCTCCCTGTTTTTCTTGTACTGGGGGCCCCAGACCTGGACGCACTGATCTCTATGCCAGGATGGAGTTTTGCTTAGGATCTCCTATTTGGGTTAGGAGCATCGCTGTGATTTAACTCCACCCAATGTAACTGTTTATCAACTTGGGGATACACTGTGAGTCTCTTCACCGTCCAGTGCACACTTGAGCCACCCTACAGAAAGGGGCTTTGTTTTCTAGGGTAATGAAAAATGTCCAGCTTTCCTCAGTATTTTTCATTTATTGAGTACCTATCGCTAGGATGAAGAATCTGCTTTGACAGTAGTTACAGCCTAGCTAGAAGCATACAGAAGCAGAGGTTCAACCTCTTTAAATTGCCAGATCAATTCTGCAGAGTTAGCAATTCAGAAAGATAGAAAACTAAGCCAAATTCTAAGTCTTGATCCTTCCTCAGCTCTGTTCATGTTTCCAGCTTAATGCCAGAGCTGCTCTTAAAGTTTTGAAACAGCACCTCATCAGTACAGTCCTAAGGTCAAAGGCATGGAAAAAAAAATTATTCTTGAAGTTCTGTTTGCAGTCACTCTTAAATTTGACATTTTTAGCTGTGGAAACTGGAATTAGCTCGGCCTCTCCTCTGCTTTAGAGGTTAAACACCTCTAAAGCAGAAAACAATAGAAGTTTGAACAGAATTTCCTACTTCATTTTCAAGAGGATGAAAAGAAAATTCACTGCTACTTTTTTGTTTTTCTTTTTTTCCAAGTGGTTTTGGTTGGAAAGAGGAGCTGAAACGTGACAGAGGAATGGCCCCGGAGAACTTAGTTTAGCACCAGGCTTCAATCTTTTACTGAGATCCCATGCACTGGGATCAGTTTTGGAGGTGTGCTCCACTTCCATCCTTTTCCCCTGGATGATACTCAGTTTGTGTGAGGCCTCATTTAAAACAGACTTATCCTTGTCTTGCAAAATGCCACGTCTACTTGTTTGATTCTAATGTCCATCAAACGGAGAACTTCATCATGAATGACAATGCTGCAAACCACTGGACAAAGAAAATGTAATGGACAGTCACCTGCTCAGCTCTGTGCTACAGCCATCAGTTCATGTTCCTCCTTCACAGCTCACGGTGTCTGATTTCCAGCTTTCTCCATCTCTCTGGCATGGCTGAGCTTTCTTAAGAGCACAAAGATGAGCAGCAGCTGTGTACATCCCCCAAGAACATCCAAAAAGATCAAGGTGCTACTCAACAGCTCCTGTGTCTTAAACTCAGTGGCGCATCTATACAAGCACTAAAAATTACTGTTTCGAGTCCTAATGGACCATATAAGCCACATCTATAGCTTCATGTAACAGCATTTCTTTAGGTTTGGGTTTGGTTTGATTTTCCTTTTCTTTAAAGAAGAGGAGAGAGAGGATTAGGGAGCTCTAAGTACAAGACTGTTTTTTAAGCACCATGTTAGATCATAAGTATTGAACAGAAAGAAACCCAAGCAGCTGACAAAATTCCACTTGCCCACTCCTGATCTCATCTGCAACAGACATACCATGAGAGCAAATTCTAGATTTAGGCCGAGACACATGAGAGTGTAAAAAGTAGGTTTGAGAGGAAAGAGAGGGGACGAGTGGTGCAAGACCTGGTTGTTGGGAAGCGTGACTGGTGACCAGGGAGGTATGCTTCATCTTTTTGCCCAACTGACAGTTCTAGAAGTTTGCAAATTGAACTTAAGGAGGACATTAATGTTTTCTGGCTTCCGCCAGCCCACAAGCCCAGCTACATTATCAGCCACGTCCAGGGGAGGAAATACCCCAATAGAACTTCCCTGCATCCCATCTCAGCAGTCACGGTGCTTCTTCACGTGCCAGCCATCCCCTGTGGGCAGCTGAGGCCAAGGATGTATGTGCAGTGGCAATCAGTCAAAGAGGAGAGATTTCAATTTAATTTCATTGCAGCCTCTCACCCAAGCTGTTAACGTTTGGGAAAGGCTTTTAATAAAATAGGACAAATGGTGATCTCATTTGCCGTAACTAACACTATCTTTACAGATGCACCATCTGATTCCAGGCACAGAAAAACAGAGGATTATTGGATTAATTCTAATCTCATAATTGATTCATTCTGGGTTTAGTCTGCTTGTAAAGCAAGATAAGATCTTAATATTGTGCATTCAGCACAACAACCGCTTGCCTTTCAGGGCAGCCTCTAATTCCTGTGAGTGATTAGCTCAAACTGCATTCCCACTTTGGCACAGTCCCAAACTATGGGGAAATTTGGAGCAACATCCAGACTTCACAGCTGGCTCTTATCTAAAAGGGTGTGCTTGCTATTTTCATGGCTGTTCAGCATTCAGGCAATGCCAAGCTCTAGGGCAGGACACAAGCACAAGTTTGATCAAAGCAAAAAATACAGGTCCCAATGGACCTTGTAACTACATAGCTGATTTGCCACAAGTAAAGGGGGAAAATAGTGCTTGTTGTAGTTCTAATGGGGAAAAAAAAACAACTCATATTCCATGCCAGTGATGGACCTGAAAGTAGACTATGGAGGTAGACACAAAAAAGTGTTTATTGCTGTCAAGTTTAGAACCTGGGCACTGTTATTAGTGACCTAGATATCAATGATGACATGGAAAATGTGGAGTGGCTCCTATTTCACCTATACTGCACACGCTGTTCTCCTGAAAGCTTTTCATTCAACCAACTTAAGACATCTCAGGGGAAGGATGAGTAAGATCAGGTGTCTAGATGCATTCCTGTGAGGTATGTTTATCATTATACCATTCTTCTCCTCCTGTTATTACTTGTCTTTCTGCGTTTCCATTAATATTTTAAGTGCTTTGAGGAAAAAAATACATATATCAGTCTGTGTTTTTACACTTACTACAATAGACACAGGCTATCATAGAATCATTAATGTTGGAAGAGACCACAAGAGCCCTGATGCTAACAGATGGGAAATGTTCAAGTTGCCTATAGACAATTTCTCTGTTATTTTCAATGCCACGTACCTTTGTGTGGAGTGATATGTCTTAATCCTCCAGTTAATAGAAAGACATGGGAACCAGCCTGACTTTTTGCCTGGACAAGCAGTGACCTCCCAGCTGAGAAGGGAAGACAAGACCTTAGGAACATAGCTCTAGGGAGTTTGAGTGAGCATGTAAGATAAGCAGGCAGAGTTCTTGCATGAGCTTCAATAAGATTCAGTTCAGGCTGTTATTTACTCCCTCTCACTAAGATGTCCTCTAAATTGATATCTGAATCTGTGTGCTGAATTACACACCAAATTTCTATAGCACAGACCATGTACCCAAAAGCCCAACATATCCTGTTCTATCTTTTCTCCCGTAGGAATAACTTCAGGAAACAGTCACAGCACCTAAGGAGACTCCATTCTCTAGGACCTGTGGGACAGAGGAGGACATAGAGAAAGCAAGGGGCTTCCCTTTAGCCAAAGCTTCTCTGACAGTAGGAACTCAATGCCTGATATCATCCAGAGATTATTCTTATGACTCTCATTCCCAACAAACATCATCTTCTGTCAAGCTCAACTGTCCTATACACAACTCAAACATCATTGAGGCTTCAAGAGCTAAGATCACCCCCAAAATGTCTGCTGGGAAATAAAGAACGTTCTGCCAAATCTCTGACCGCTTCATGGCTATGTCTGCATTGTTCTTCTGTCCCCCCCTTGTCTTTGCCTGGATCTGTCTGAGCTGAATTACATTTTTTCAGCTCACTTTGGCACCGAGCTTACCACCCCATGTTTTAATAAAATGACTCTGCCCCCTCCTTCCCTTCTTCAAATAGATTACTCCGGTATTTCAATTATAGCACTGGTAATTAGAAACTCTAGCAAATGAATAGCAGCTTCATTTAAATAGAGGCCAGAGGAATATAATCTCCCTCAGACACCCCCAACCATTTCAGTCTCTCCTGTGAAGCTGCTTGAGGCTAGCAACAAGGCTATCAGCTGTTGTGAGATGGCTTTGAAAAGATGATGCACATCTAGCATGGGTAGGGACCAGGCAACTGGGGACTCTATTGGATCTCTGTGTCCAATTACCAGCTATTACAACCACGGCAAACCAGAGTAGTTGAAAGGGCAACACTGCTTCCCTATGGGCCTTGCATCTCCCTGGTTGGGCACTTCACATAGCTGGGAGAAAGGTTTTGAAGGCATTCTTTTGTCTTGTTTTGCCTGAAAAATCAGGCACATGAACCAGAGGAAGTTGCCAATTTCCACAAAGTTTTATTTGAGCAGGACTCAGAACAAAGAGATGTGAGATGAGATCTTCTAAAAATTTGTTTTTACTTGTTTTTGACCTGGTATTTTCTTAAAAAAAAAAAAATACTTATTGGATAATTATGCTAAAAAATTTAAAGCAATTGCAGTTGGAATGGGATGTTTCATTATTATTGAAATTAATTATTAGAATTTATTTTTTTAATATGACTCAAATTAGACTCTGGTTCTGATTTGCTCTGGAAAGGCATTAATATAGCACAAGTTTCATAGAATCACAGAATCATTTGAGATGAAAGGTACCATTAAAGGTCATCTAGTCCAACTGCCCTGCAGTGAACAGGGATACCTGCTTCTAGATCAGGTTTCCTTGACTTTAAAAGAAAAGAAAGTTTCAGACCTTTCTTGCAAGACAAAGACATTCCCATTCCCTTAAGAAATTCCCATGCCCTGGGAATCTCTTCACTCAAAATCATACTGTTCCTTTTCATTGCTGAGAGCTCAATGCAAAGTTTAAGTACAACCTGCAGTGCTAATGCTCTGGATGAGGAGAACCTGATTCTCTTTGGCCTTATTATTTGTGTTCCTCTACACTTAGGCAGGATGGAGATGTATCCTTACTGCTAGAAGGAGCAATGGGCTATGGTCTGTGTTTCACTTGTACCAGCTCCTGTTCTGAAAGGACCTTACCAAATGGGGAGAAAGAAGGAAAATCAACCTGATTTTATCCAAGGCATAAATGCTGATCTCTAAGAATGTCTGCCTTGGAGTAAATTGCTGCAGAAGCACTGTCAGAAGCTGCAGGGCAGCTAATGAAGCCAAATGGAGAGCTTCAGCCTGAGGAACTCTCTTCCTTGTTTTGATGCAACTGTACAGACAGAATCTCATAATACTTCACTAGGAGAAATTGAATCATTTGAAGTTTTAAAGCGATGCACTTGGAAACAGATTCATCCCTTTGAGCATCCACACAGAATGGATCCAATAAAGACTGTTTTCAAACAGCATGACTTAAACTGTTTGTCCATCCCCAGATATCTCATTAACACATCTGCAAAGTTTTGTTGCTATTGTCCTTTGATCAGGACAATTTTTATGAGTGTTTCTCCACAGAGTCTGAATATAAGCCAAGTAATAAACACTAAGCATGTGTGACTGCAATGAGTTGGCCATTTAGATGATGCTACTTCAGACAGAAAGGCGAGGGCAAAGACAGGGAATGTATCCCAGATGACAAATACTGGCAGAAACCTCGCAACTTGGACAACGAATATTATCTTAGTTTTCCTACCCATGTAGTGAATAAAAAAGCTATGGGTAAAATATTAAACCTTGATCTTGCCAAAACTTCTCCACTTGAATAACAGAATACACAAATACATTCTAATTGAGTACAGGTTATCCCATGATTATGTACAGCTCTCAGCTAGCATCAGTCTTTTATGTAGCTGCATGTTTTGTCCTACATTAGCCCACCATCTACACAGACAAGAAGCACAAACAGAGAAGGAAGGGAAGGGAGACATAGTGATGTCTCAGATCATCTATGAATCATTCTATGATTCTGTGATCCTTTGATCATAGAAAAAAAAATCAGTGTCTGAGCCTATGAGATGTCCCACATGGGTAAACCTGCTGGGAAGAGTTATTTCCAGGAGGGCACATTTGCATTACTAAGATCTCTGCAGTACGAGCTCTATTTGGTATGTAGCATGCAGTGTGTGAATAATTGCATCCAGCTTATCTAATCACAGAATAATAGAATGACTTAGGTTAGAAGGGACCTCAAAAACCATCAAGTTCTAACGCTCTGCCACAGGCAGAGTTGCCAACCACTAAATCAGGCAATAGATCAGGCTGCCCAATCCAATCCAGCCTTGAGCACCTCTAGGGATGGTGCTTCAAGTTGACAATACCAAGGATTGTTACTTGGACAGGCAATGGACTTCTGTCTCCTTTGTCTTGCTGACTTCAGTGCACACAGCTCTGGAGTGAGGAGGTGTCATTTAAGGAATATGAAAGCAGTGAAGCTCTCAGATCCTCTGCACACCTCTCTAGCATCAAAAACTTTGATTCAGATTGAAACCAACACTGTTCACTGAAAGAAGCCAGACTTCTGGGTTCATTCTCAAACTGCAGGTGTGCAGGCATTAAGTGTACATGCATGTAGGAAGGAATGATTCAAAAGGTCTCTGCTGAATGAGTCACCAGCTGGGCTTAGTTTCTATGCTAATTTCAAGATATATTTGCATTATCAGAGGCCAAGAGAAGTGTTTTAAAGGTAAATTGGTTAATTTGTAGGTTAGTCCAGCATCCCCAAGAGCAGTGCGGATGCTCTATTGCTACTATGGGAGATACAGTTGGGTGGGAGGAAGGCGAATCAAAGGATTAGTGTAATGAGTTGGCATTGACATTGCCATTTTCAAATCCCTCATTAACTATAGAGAAGTTATGGATCCCAGGAAACTCACTTAGGCTCATCCTCGGAGGTGTTCACTATCCAGCTCATGCAGAAAACAACAGGGATCAGATGTAGGGATTTATCTGTCTTGTCTTTGAAGATCTGGATATCTTACTTAATTGGAGTTTCAGACTTCTGGAAGACATGCTCTCAATATTAAAATGAATAGCCAGCATTTATGTAAGTTGCAGAGCTGACGTGCATAAAAAGTGTTGGAGAACATGAGGTAGCCAGGAAGTAGGATAATGGAAATCATTACTGTAACCACTGCACAGAATAGTTAATAAAAAAGGTCAAACTCATAATATCCAAAATGTGTTCAAAATTCCTTGCCAAATGTCTCTACTGTTCTGAGTTTAGAAAACATCCACTTTGGATTCAAGTGGCATTACTTTTCTATTGTAGTCGGAACAACAGGACTAAGCCGCAGCAGAAATAGCATTTCCTGAAATGAAATGGTTTGGTAATTTTTCATTGATCATTGTGATTGATGTGTGAGGTCCTCACAAAATATTTCCATTCATCACTTGCCACAGCTGGCAACAAAATTCTGAATCCTGAAATCCTCATACGAGGGAAGGTCCATTTACCTATGTTTTACATATCTTTGTTGTTGATATTTCTTCTATGGCACATTACCCAACAGAGATCGGAAAACTAAAGGTTGGAAAACCATATGTAAAGACAACTCCAATAGCTTTTCATTGCAGTAAGTCTCTTTCTGTTAATGGCTTTATTTACTGAAGCCTGAAGACAGAATTCATGTATAGGGTAAAAGACAGAATTCTGGGGACCTCTTTATCTGTTCAGTGATGTGCTATTGGAGAACGACTACCAGCTTGGTAGTCATTCAAAGTCTCTGATATCTAGTGAAAAAGATTTAGGATATTGATCCAGCTTTCAGTGGGCAAACATCATTGCCTCTAAATTACAAGGATAGCAGCCAGCCTATCTGCAAGAGGTCCAGTACTGAGAACTGTATTTAGTGACTGTGGCAATGGATTTGCCACTGACACAGTTAGAGAAGAAGAACACTGAAGTGTGTCCATTTTCAGTGAGGATTTCAATAAGGTGTGTAGAATGATTAGAAAGAGCCACTCAGAGAACTTATTCCAAGCAAATTTATGGGCTTATACGTGAATCTGAGTTATTTGGCAGACAGAGAATAGCTGTAGTCTGACTATCACTATTTCCTTAACTGTGGGAACTTAAATCCCCAACTCAGGCTCATTTCATAAATAATAAGATTTCTCACCTCTCAAATACCATCATCAGTTAATCCTCACACATGTAAATATTAGCTCTTTTCCTCCATCTGAATGTAAACCTTATAAGGAAAAAGAAAATAGCAAATTCACTTTCTCGTGGCATCCAACAAAAATGGTTACATGAATTATTAAATGACAGCATTCAAAACGTTCCCTTTCTGGGAGTGAAGTGTTGTTAAGATGGATGTTCCCCATAAAGCACGTTTTTGAGGTGAAAAAGCAACTAGTATCCATTCTGGCACTTATCCATCAACCCATTTATTATCCATCTGTTTAGTACTCTTCAGGTTTTTGAACTCAAGGTTAAATTATAACTCCACTACAGATAATAGGGTAGAGCCATTAGTTTCAGTAGGATTAAAATTACATCCCTAGTGATTTTCCTGCAAGTTTACACAGCTTCCCAGAGATCAGCCCTTACGACAAATACAGGGGATTCATTCTGGGAATTAAAATTCTAAGCTGTAAACAGCAGGATAGAAAGGCTGCTTCATTTGCCTTCACTTTTTGCTCCGCTAGGAGGTGCATAGGTACTTGCTGACGTTGCAGTCACATATTACATACAGTTCTAACATAACCTACATCGTAAGTCCTCTTCTTTTGCCATGCCACTCAGACCACTTTGTAGGATGGAGGGGGGTGGAGAGAGGGGCATATTTTGGTTGGTTGCAACAGTACAGATATAGAATTCTGCAACTGGAAGACCCCAATAAATATTTGTTTTCTTTGTTTGACATTTAACTTAAGAAAGAATAAGAATCTCAGCGTAAGGCCTTTGATGCCAATTACAATGTATCTCTTCGCTTTCTAGACTATGGATAAGCTTCATTTGTGTTTTATCTACAGACAGCTTATGAATCCCCTTCAGTGTAAGGCTGCAGTCTTTCATTTTTCCCTGCAGATTTTGCACTCAAAAAGTTACACGCCTGAGACTACAACGTGCTGGAATCTTCTTTTTGCATCAGACTGAGTCCAGAACAGTAGCAGAAAACCACAACAAGACATGCTGCAAGGTAGAGTCATAGAATCATAGAATCATTTGAGTTGAAAGGGTCCTTTAAAGATCATCTAGTTCAGCTCCCCAGCAATGAACAGGGACACCTATAGATAGATCAGGTTGCTCAGAGCCCCATCCAGCCTGACCTTGAAGGCATCCAAAGAGGGGGATACCACCACTTCTCTGGGCAACCAGTTCTAATGCTTCACCACCCTCACTGTAAAAACTTTAAGGGTAGGACTTCAAGATCTCTGAAAATGCCCATGTGCATTCTGATATGCACATGTCCTGAGGACGAGTCTTATCCAAATTAGTTGGGGAGAATCTCAAAACAGTTTAGAGCCAGGGTCTTTAATTAATTCAGAAATGGAAATCCACCCCCACACTTGCATCTTCCCAAAACAGCCTTGTTCCACCATATTCCAGTTTCTTACTCTCTCATCTTCTGCTTACATCCTCACTTCCTCCTCAAAACAGGATCCCTCCTTCCAGCCAGCTCAGAAGTTTAGTCTGATTTCCCCTTAAGTAGTGGTCCTATCAGGTCAAGTTTCTTCACAGGGCACACTGTAGAGCATGGAGCTGCCCCTCTTCACGCAAGCGTCTCTTACGACATCTCTGATGCTCAGTGGGAACTGCTCATGCATGAATTCTTCCATGGATATGTGAGTTAGCACAGATCCCTGTGTTTGAGCAGTACCCTTTGGGCAGTTGATGCTTGGTGAAACAATGGACAGTGATGGCTCAAGTGCATGAGATGCATTTCTTTGTGCCTTCAATTGTTCCAGTATGTCAGTGCAGGTGTGCACACCTACAAAGGCACACATGCAGGCTGCAGCAATAGGAGCCTCCTATTTGTCTTCTCCATAGGAATCTCTGGTCCCGCAGACACTGAATGGTGACAACACCTCAATTACAACCAAATTCAGACTTCCCAGGAGATCTAGGATCCTCTGTTAATCACTAATCTTCCCTTTAAAGCCCTGCAGGACTGAAAATCAAATTGCAGAGATGGAAACAAGCCTCAGCCAAAGGAATTCAAACAGGCAGCTGCAAAGTTTCACTTCACCTTTGTCCCTACAGCTCCACCAAGAGATCTGAGTGGGAATTATTGCTCACACAGACTTTGTTTCCTCACACAGATTAGATCAGCCTTTGGTGATGTATGATCCATCTCTACAATATAGGACAAATCATGGAGGAGTTGCTCTTCACTGTACTTTCTAGATTTTAGTTGTCATTTCAGAGCCTCAATTATTAGGCAATTACACTTCAACCATGTTATCACATATAGTTCTATTTGAAAATATTCTGATTTCATTTTCATGGAGTC
Organism: Bambusicola thoracicus; assembly: GCA_002909625.1. Taxonomy (NCBI): domain Eukaryota; kingdom Metazoa; phylum Chordata; class Aves; order Galliformes; family Phasianidae; genus Bambusicola; species Bambusicola thoracicus. Next base: position 10,344 of record PPHD01015881.1, read on the forward strand.
TATAACTTGCTCTCAGAAAGGAAGAAAAACTTCAAGAACATTGTTCAGCCTAAAGAAACATTTCCAAGACTTGTATAGCATGCTACTGAGTACTTCATAGGAGTATAAATAATTGACTTAGTACACCAAGTTCAGTGATAGAGGCTGTAAAAATCATTAAAATCATTTTTACTTAGAAATTGGTTATTCTTAAGAATTTTTTTTTCATATAAATGTTTAACCATTTCCATCCAAGAAGGCTATTTCAGCACTTTAGACTCATTTATAATATATGCAACTCACACAGAATTCAACTGCTTCACAACTAGAATGCTACTCCACTTTAATCAGCTTTTAGAACAAGTTTGATCAATAGCGTTGTTTTAAAAGATGCAGGACAATTTTTGGTCAAAAGACTTCTAGGACATGCAGTGATAAACATTTGTGAGCTGATCTTTTGGAGTTTCTGTATTTGTTATACTTCTGAGAATGAATTTTCTGCCTCAGGGACAGTATAATGTGGAGCCTGGCTGAACTTTGGTTGTTTCTGAGTTCATTGTATAAACAGTCACTCAGTGGCAAGATAAAAAGATATTATAATCAGTAATTAGGCTTTTTCTTAATTTTTGGTCATTTTATGAAGCTGCACTTGCATTCAGCCAACATCTCCTCTTTGCATAGCTGCAAAGATGAGTCGGTCGGTAGGAGTGTGGGGGTGGGAGTCAAAGGGCAGAAGAAGTTTAATCATCTTTTTCCCAAATTTGTTCTCACTAGCCAGAGGATTCTGCAGATAGTGGATGATAAATCCCTAGCAACACAAGCCCCTGACAGATGGTGTTAAATGGTTTTGAGAATATTTCAAAATCTGCCCTACTTTTTATTCCCCAAATGTTGTTCCCTCTCTGCTCTATTCTTTATACAAAATTTTCCTACACTGTCTCCCACATTCTCACTTGTGCTATAATTTATGCTTCCTTATGCTCCAAACCAGAGTCCAAATCATCCATTTAAAAGGAGAAACAACCTGCTGAATTTTAAAGCCAGTTCTTCTCCTCCCGTTAGGCTGGGTATCCAGTGTGAAAGGAAGAGAGAATACCAGACTGATCTGAATTTACTTCCTATTCTCCAGAAAGGATTGTCAGGATAGAGCATAACATATGAATCAAGTGAGAGCTTGCAAACAGATCCTTTCTGCACAGAAATTAGATAATTCTCCTTTCATGTATGTTCTAGTGAGTAAAGGCTTAATGCTGTCATAGAGTTTGGGGCAAAACAATGTTATGCAAGGACATGGAAATATATGAGATTAAAGACTATTGGAGAAATTGGCTTTTACATATTACTTAAGAAATGGTGGTTCTTAGGGGTAGGGAAAATGTCCAGGTCAGTCCTCCAAATGGAACATTAATGACTTATGGTTTCTTTTTCCAACACAAATGCTGCCCCCTTGCAGACAGGGCCCCAAGTCCTAAACTTCGAAATTGTCTTTGCATTGATAAAAGAAGCAAACAAACAAAATGGGCATCTCTTGTTGGGTTGGTACAAAACATCAAGACAGAACATGCCTTTTTCCAGAGAACGGTTGTATTTTCCATGGTTTCGTCAGTCCTCTTTAGTGATTTCCTCCTTAAGAAAAGGAGGATCAGAGTTTAATTACTGTCCTTTTGCTAGATGCTCTGCTACCTTCTCTATGGAGACCTGTTCCAAATACAGTTCTCAGGGCAAGTGCTTTATCTTAATAGATCCTGTAGATGACAAAGGCAGATGTCACCTTTTGTCCAAGACCCAAGTATGTGGCATTAAGAGAAGTCCTACAACCGAAACTACACTTTCAAGGGGATAAATCCACATCAGAAGATAAAGTTGCATGAGAAAAAGTAAAGCAATCTTATGCATCACCTCTGCCAAAGAAGAAAGCTCAGACTTCACACAACCAGATTCTTCTGTTTTTCCATCTCTAGTTAAAATCTGATGTTGTGTGTATTTTGCCAACTTATCAGATGATGCTGAGAGTCAGTGCAGGCTCTTAACTTGGCAGAAAATGAATGCTTCCCTCTAACTCTCTTTCTCCCCCCCAAAAAAAGAGGCAATGGATTATTTTCCAGTGGTTCGGGAAGGTGAACAGGACTAGACCAGTCCAATGAGCACTGATACAAGGGAGATAAAAGAGGAGAGAAGTGGAAGGAACTGGCAGCAGGAAAGAGAATGAATATGAAAGATCCTGCCTTCTGATGGCAACAAAGATATCCATGTAATCACATCCAGAGCGTGACTATGAAACACATGAATGTTTCTTTATTCCTAATTTTAATCTGTGGCTTACACTGTTCAGTTTGGAAAACAGTTTGCTGGAACTGGGAACCAGCACTTTTAAGGTATGCATTTCTCAAACGTGGGTCTGGAAAAAAAGAAATTCACAGGTACTTGCAGTGGACATTAGGTTTCAAGGATGTCAAGACATCCTTAAGTCTAAAATAATTGCCCCTTAGAAGGAAGATGCTGAATATTTATGGATCCCCAAAGAGAAAAAGTTAAAGAGCTCACAGCTAAGAGGATTTTAGTAGGGTGCCTGGATTATACTCCTGCCTTTTTTCTAGCAAATGACTGAGGATGCTTGCTACATATTACAAATGAATGAAATGAATAAAAATACAAACTTGCTTTCAGTGTATGGACTGTTATTATTTAATAGCTAATTAAAAGCCAGACCTAATGATTCTTTTCTAGATCTATAGTCTGTTGGCCTGGACAGAGATGCATTTATGTCCCACTGGAAATACCTGCCCATTGACTGCCTGAGTAGCCAGGGCTGAGAGCCTTGAATGAGAGGCAACCTGAGACGCTGGCACTACTCCTGGATTTCAGAGTCATGGAATCAGAATCATTTTATTTGGAAGGGACCTTTAAAGGTCATCCAGTCCAACTCTCCTGCAATGAACAGGGACACCTACAGCTAGATCAGGTTGCTCAGAGCCCCATCCAGCCTGACCTTGACTGACTCCAGGAATGGGACACTCACCACCAATCTGGGCAACCTGTTCCAATGCCTCAGCATTCTTATCATAAAAGAACTTTTTCCTAATATGCAGTGTAAATCTCCCCTCTTTCAGCTTGAAACTATTTCCCCTTGTCCTATCACAACAGACCCTGCCAAAGAGTCTGTCTCCTACTTTCTTATAGCCCCCCTTTAGATACTGAAAGGGGTTTAGATACTGAAAGATATCTACCATGGAGGAAGCCACACTTAAGCTAAAGAGCTAAAAATTCTGAATATGTGCCATACTTTATAGGAGAATCCCAGTTCATCTTGCCCAACTCAGCTGTTGGATGCTCTGTGGACATTCCTGACCAACTCCTCCATGCTGATACATCTATTTTCCTGGTTTCAATACACAGGATGTTATAAGGGATGTGAAATACAGAGAAATACAATTTGTAAATCAACTCAGACCTCTAAGGTTGACTGCAAGTACCCAGACTCAAAGATCTTCTGTTTTTAATGGGATTAATGGTTTACCCATTTCTGCTTGATCTCCTTTCTTTTTTCTCTGCACAGCAGTCCTTATAAAATCATAAATTTGCTTTGCAATACCTTGGTACCATTGCCTTTGCCAGTGCAATCCCTCATACACAAAATTGCCATGGAGAGAAAGGGCAGCTCTGTACGCATCAAGATACTGTTATCTAGTTACCTTGGCAACACTGGAGAGGATTTAGGGTGACCACTGTGTTGTGGCAATCATTTTATTCAGGGACCACGAGAACACCATGAGGAATGGAAGGACGTGCTAGAAAGTGATTTTTCCAGGTTTCATTGCATGGGATGTAGCAAGAGATGTGAAATAAAGAGGAAGAAGACACTCAGAAGTAGGAAGATAAAAGAAACCAGTGTGATCTAATTTGTAACACAATATTAGAGTCAATGAAAGCCTGTTCTATAGTTCCCAAACACTTGTCTGGAACATAATTTGCAGAAAGCAGCAGTTTTCAAGTTGCCAACTGCTAAATATATTTTTTTTCTCTCTGTGGGGAATGATCTTCTTTCCAGATTCGTGGTTTTGGGGAATATTTTCCTTGAAAAAAAAGATAACAACAACAAAGCCTATGTAGGGCTGTACCTGACAACTCTAAGTATTACCTGATAAATGGTAGAGCCTTAATTTTGAAATCAAAACAGTGACCAAAGATCAAAAACCCATAGCAGAAAATAAAATAATGAGAGATTCTTGGGGAAAAAAGATGTGTTTTCTGATTCCCTGTTTCTGGGGCTGTTTCATTTCTCCTCCAACCCCTCAGTGTTCTCTGGAGACAAAGAAACTCACAGAATTGTTCTTCTTTTAAATGCTAATTGTAGACTTGTTGCAAATGTACAACCAAAAAATGGACCTTCCAGAATTAATAATTAAAAAAAAAAAACAAAAAACAGACACACAAAAAATTATCCTCCAGGTCCATGCACATCTCCAAGATAATTTTTAAAATAAATTCTAAGTAAGTCCTGCTGAAGATGATAGCGACAGCAGTGCAAACATGTCCCAGTGTAGCTTTAAAATTATTTTGGGCTCAACCAACCTGCTATAGTGAGATAATGATGCTACTTGCCTAACTCAGTTCATACTAAAGAATATCATAGAATCATAGAAAGGCTTGGGTTGGAAGGAACTTAAGGATCACGAAGATCCAACCCTCCCGCTGCAAGCAGGGCCACCAACCTCCACATTTAATACTAGGGCCCCATCCAACCTGGCCTTGAACACCTCCAGGGATGGGGCATCCACAGCCTCTCTGGGCAGCCTGTTCCAGCACCTCACCGCTCTCATAGGAAAGAACTTCCCCGTAATATCCAAACTAAATCTTTCCTTCTTCAACTCAAATCCATTTCCCCTTATCCTGCCATTACCTACCATGGTAAAGAGCTGACTCACCTCCTGTTTGTAGGCTCTATTTAGGTACTGGGACTATGTACTAGGTACTATGTATGTATGTACTGGTACTAGGTACTATAGACTGACAGTGACTTGTATGTACGAAAACATGGAGTTTAAATCAAGTTTGAAAACATTACCCAAAACAGCCCAGCATGAGTCATTCAGCTCTTTGAAAAGAACTGCAGATTTCACTTCTGTCAAAGAACACAACTCCTCTTAGATTACAGTAAACCAAATAGAGAATTGTACTGCAAGTTACAGCAATGGAGACGTGAGTATGTTTCGGTTGGCAGTTAAAGGATGGTTGCTATCCATTCAAGCAGTGATATTTCAGAGGAGACTTCATCTGCTTGAAGAGGGAGGTGAATACTTCTATGGGAGGATTATAAATTTTGAGATATATTGTCCTGATATATTTTATAAAAATATATATAAAATATATGAGATATATTTTCCGTATATTATTTCCAAGGTAGATGCCCCAGCCAGCCCCTACACCCTGATAAGAAAACAGGCTTCATTGCAGAGATCATAGAATCATAAAATCATCTGAGCTAGAAGAGATCCTTAGAGGCCATCTAGTCCAACTCCTGTGCACTGAACAGGGAC
>PPHD01015882.1:0-15857 GCA_002909625.1 Bambusicola thoracicus
TAACTCCCACTGGGAGATACTGCTGCGATGTACAAAATCTTTACACACTGGGCAGTCAGAAAAGAGAATTTATTTCTCCAGTATTTATCACTTGATTCAGAAACATGGGCAGAAATCAACACATTTAAATGGATGCCTAGCTTTTCATCTCTGCAGAACAGTGCAAATAACATCTGAGTACGTGGCTGCACTGTGTGAGGAGACGTACCAAAATATTTTGACGTATTCAATAAGCTCCTGAACAAGTTTAAAATACTAAAGAAATTCAAAAGCTGCAAGTAAGAGATATGTCAGCACAGCAGGGAGGTGAACTGAGAAATGCAGGAAAGGGATGAACTCTTGCCTCAGTTTTGTTTCTGTGAAGAAGCAATAGAATGAACGGGAACATAAGCTAATAGGTGAAATTTCATTTCACACACCAAAACCTTATCTCAAGTTTGACACAGCCAACCAAGCCTCTATTATCAACAAGAACGTAACAGTGTTACAGAAAAATTAATTTTCTTTTAAAGGACAAACCAGTGTATCTATTAGGCCAGAAGTATGAACCTCCCTATTCGCTATAAACTGCCTAACTCCAATTGTCTGCTTGGTTTCTAAATGCTCGTTTAGACATTTATTGAAGACACTGCCTTTCAGAGGCTTAAATGGTAACATCCCTTCTATGTGAGATCCTACTTCTCTCTCCAAGTATTTATTTCTGTAAATACACATGTGCACTCCTTTTAAAAGGAAACGTCAGAAGCTGCAAGAAAACAGTGATTTACTTGATATGCTCAAAATGGCACTACTACTCCTCCAGTAGCATGAACTATCATACAGCAAGTTTTAGCTGTACTTTGTCTTTTTTTGATTAAATACTTCATTGCTTTTCAAATGCCTTTGAAGGCATTATCATTTTCTTTAAAGACTACCTCCTTTGAGTTAGGATGCTGCGAAGAAATTTCAGTTTGACTTATCAAGAAACAAGAGTTTCTCCACAGTTAGAAGAAAAACGTTTATGCTAACGAAAAAGTAGCACACAAAACTCTACTGTCCTCTGGCAGCAAAACATGAATATTTTTTAATTAAAGGAAGCAAGAGAAGCTAGGCTGGAAAACTGGGGAGAGAGGGAGAGAGAAGAAAATAAGAGCGTAAGATGAAATCTGTGCTTTATACAATCCTGATGCAGTCTAAATTGACATCAGTGTGGTCAGTTTGGCAGTCATCTGGTAAGGCTGAACTGTAGGTGCTTGCTGTCAGGAGTTAACACTGGCAGCAAGTTAAATTCCTCATCAGAGCACCCTTTGTGTCACTTGCCCTCCTCTGATTATGCACAACAGGCACCCACTCTTCTTTCCCTTTGGCTATTTTAACCTAAGGTCCTCTTTAGTCAGTGCATTTTAACCTGGTGCAAATTTTTAATCTTTCTAATGCGGGCGCCCATCTCTTCCAGACATCCTTTTCCAGCACTTCCGCCTGCCTTCTAAATCGACCATATGCTCTTTGTTCCCAAACAGTACCTCTTTCCTGCTTTCCTTGTGTTTCTGACCTTACCATATCCATTCCTCTACTAAACCTCCACCCTTGCACCACTACTGCTCATCTGCTATATTAATTCCTGCCGTCCTATACCAGTGCTATTTGAATTTAATAATGTGAAACATTTTGTAAGTCCCGTTTGCATTAATGCAAATGGTTTTAAATTGCCTAGGTAAATCACAGCAGAGATTGGATAAAATAAAGAGCTTTTAGGATAGAGTGAAAACTAGAAGGGGAGGGAAAATACACACCTCTTAAAAGGAGCAAGCATACGATGGTCATTTCAAATTCATTTGGTGTATGGGGGTGTATGTGAAAATATTGAAATTATTAGTTTAGTGCAGAGCAACAATAACAGAACGCAAACAGGGAATGAATTCATAGTAGAAAATGGAAAGAACTAGAATCAATTATAGTTTAATGTATCAGTATTATGCAAGGCAGCCTTATATACGACCTGAAGCACCCACGAAAATATTAAGCAATGTATTATAGAAAGATATTGAGTTATAGGACCAGAAAACCAGAGAATTATTGAAATATTTCAGTTATTCCATAAATTACAGAGTTCATCTGACTCAAGTGTATTTGGAAGGAGTGGAGTAAGTTCACATTAGGTCTAGGAAATACTAAAACATACTGTAATTTTTACTGAATTTTAAAAGCATTTGCTATTTTTCATGAATTTCCTATCAGCAACAATTTATGAGTACTTCTGAGCTGATGGAATAAGTCCTAATTCTTTTTTTAATCTTCATGTTGTATAAAGTCAATGTGAATAATCATATACCCTCAAACGTGTATGCATATGCACATAGAATTGGGGAATAACAGATCAAATATTTGCAGTTGCCCACACACACTTATACTTGCAGCAGCCTGATTAAGAAATATCAACCTAAAACAAACAAATGTAGCATCTCTTCTGAAGACAAGTGTGTTGGAATAACAACTCAATTTACGCTGTATCACACTTGTTCCTAGAATCTCAGCCAAAAAGGGGGATTTCACCAAGGCAGAGACAACAGCTGTTACTTGCACACACAGTGCCAGATGTGCTGAGCTCCTCTTCCTTTGTACTCCTGTCTCAGTTTAAAACTCAGATAGAGGGCAAGCAAACATGGAGTCAATAGAGCATTCATTGAAACTACCATAAATTTCTCATTAAAAGACTGCTTCATATACAATCAAAATGCAGCTTCAATGACTTAAGAGAAAAAAAAAATCCAACTTATCCCAAAACAATTTTTAATCCTTCCATCAGTGCATGTTCCACAGCTAGTAACCAGTAGCTTGTGTATGGCAGCCCATCAAAAAATCTATGTACATATGTGCAGCATTGTGCAGTGAATGTAAGTAATCAGTGAGAGATGGCATCCAAAGTTGTAGAAAATGTACTGCACAAGCTATTATGATTTTAACAGCTTGAGTACATTTCAGTAGATAAAGTGCGCTGATTAAAAGCACATAAAGATACTGGTAAGAAATTATATAATTGAACGGAAAATAATCAATTACATGTTTATAATGGGGAGCCACTGCCAAATTTCTTTTGTCTCAGCAGCCCCACAGCCATCGATACTGTGCTGTTTGTTCCCAAGAACACTAACTACACGCTGTCTTTACTGATTATAGAAAGTACGGCAACAAATACCAAATCCCAGCTTTGCCTAAACATGACAGATAATCAATATATCTGCATTTACTTTTGAACACAGATGATGAAGAACACAATATCCTGAGTTTATACAAGAACTTGGCTCAAGAGAAGCATGATAGCTTGAGTTTATGCAAGAATAAATAATGCCAATACTATCCATTGCTCCTATTTATTCTCCCCTTCAACTCCATGTCAGGATTTCTTCTTCCAGCTGGAGCTAGGGTTTGAGACTTAATATACTGCCTAGCTTGCATGAACATGGCTCAGGTTATACGCTGTTCCTATGATCTCTCATGACATATAATCCTCCTGCAAGGCCAAACAATGAACCATTACATTTCACACTGCTCTTTACGAGTCAATAGAATTCATAGATTTGAAACAAGCAGCTCCTAGAAGAGCTGAAGCAAAGCTAACTCAGCAGAAGTGAGCTGTAATACAGCTGTCTGCAGTATGCACTTGTAGTCCTTCACCCGGGTCACAGAATTCTTCTTTGCCTCAAAATTGCCACTGAAGCCAATTTAAGTAAAACAGGGACCCCTCCTAGCACTACTGCAAAGAAGAACCTGAATCTTAAAATCTGCACAGAAATCCACTTCCCAGTCCAGTGTGCCTGATAGAGCTAACGCATCTTTGGCTTACAGCAAGCGACAAAAACAGAATTTGAGGTACTAAAACTAGAGCACTTGTGCACAAAACTTCCCTGAAACAAACACACTGCAAAGTACCTATAAGGAATACTGGATCAATCACTCCTAAGTTAGATAAGCATTATCTGCAGTTCATCATTAGAGCTGCTAGCAAGATTCCTTAAACGTGAGAGGCGTTTACTGTGCTGGTACTCAGCCATGGCACATACGTCTCCCGGTAAGCCAGATGGAAGAGACACTGGAGCATGAAGATCTGTAAGCCTGAAATCGATTACGATGCTCAGTGATTATATTCACTGCACTTTATTTTCAAATTTGCACTTATTTTTAAAGACTGCCACATGAATTTTTTTTTTTAATTATATAGTTCTCTCTAGCTTTTTATGCACAAGATTGCATTGAAAATGCAAACAAGATACACAGAACCCGGGCATGTCTGACCACACCTGGAATTTCTTCCCTCATTCAATGCTGATCATTATAATTAAACATGATTACATAATTCAGAACTGAATTCCATACTTTAAAGCCATTCTTCATCCTGAACCGAAAACAATATTTTCCATTCTTACAGATAAAGATAGCAGACAAAATTAAGCACAAAGCATCCTCACAAACATTGGCTTGATAGTAGCACCTGCAATTGCTCACATTATCACATAGCCGTTTTCACTTCAAAGGTGTACAGACATCCGGTAGATCCATAAAGATGGAATGCACCACTCCATTTTGTAGCTAAAAACAAGAAGGCCATCTTTCTGTTCTTTTATCTGCTTCCATTTGATAGGAAACTGTTTACATAGGTTGCTCAAAAAGTAATGTCACCTATTTATTTCCACAGAAATGAAAACAGATACAAAGAGCACAGCATGATAGAGCAAATTCTCAGGTACAAAACACTACTCTTCAACACAGTCACCACCATCAGCTACGCATTCTCACCAGCAATCAACAGGAGCCTGTGCACAGCACTCGTAAAAACCTGCACCGGTGGAGGTTGACCCACTCATAGAAATACAATAAAGCAGTGATGACAAATCTTTTCATATTTCTTTCTGAGCTTCTATGACCTCACTGAATGTTTCTATAACAGGACAAAATCACGATATTAAGAGAGAAATAAAGAGAAGCAGCAAAATCTCTCCATTAGCATCCCCTCTATATGAGCTTTTCAACAACCACCAGCTACCTCAGAACTGGCTCAAATCAGAAGGTCTAGATTTAACTTCTTCCTAAAATTGCATCTTGTTGCTCTGCAGTACAGAACTATTTTTAGCTGGTCATCATCAACACATCTATCCCTTGCATGCTGTAAAGGGCCCATAATTGCTTTGTTTTCTACCTAATATGTTCTTAACACATCTAACTGAAACAGCATCTCAAAACTACTGCTGGCAAAGATGTGCCGCAGGAGCATGAATAATAAATTTGAGAACAAACTCATTAAAGTCATTGCAAGTCTAAAATTAAATGTTACCCAAATACTCTGGTGATTCTCAGCACCTCTGTGTGACTCTAACAACACTACTCATCGTTTTAGGAAGAAGGCTGCTTTTAAGCATTGTACAAGATATTGTTCATTAATACCAGTAGTTAATTGCTAACTGCACTGAGAAAAAGATAATGCCTGGAGCTGCATCTGTGTGTGTCAGCAACCAACTGAAATGACTGAGTGATAGCTGGACGCACACAGAGATCCTCCAAAACCATTACATGAAATATATTATCCAGTTGGGAATCTTACAATTTTATGATTCAATTATACTATATATATATATAAAAAAATAGTATTACCTATATATAAATAATTATAATTCAAATTATGCAATTTTATAAATTTATAAATATAAGTTTCCTTCTAACATTTATAATGTTGACACACTTGTATAAGTAACCCACTGTCAACCATGTGGAACATACTTTGAGAACTGAAGTATCTAGAATCCATACATTTACAGATTTACCTTTCAAAGACTATATTAGACATAACTACATTTCACGAATTACTGATCTTTTTTCATTAGTCAGACAGAAGTAGCTCAGTTCAGGTTTAGGGCATTACCTTCCCAAGCAGTTACTCTGCTTATTTAATGTATTCAGACTGAAGAAATTTCTCTTAGACTGTTTGATGTTGCTATGTTCTAAACATTAAATGATGTATTCATCTTGGCCCATTGTATTTCTGGTATCAGATATCACAAAGAAGAACTAATACAAAACAACATGCTATACTTGTCATCTAATTCCAGACTGAAGATAGATGACGTGACGTGAAATTCTGCAAAACTTTCAGCGCAGTGAAGTAGCTGAAGGTAATAAAGCTACTTTTACTAGATAAAAAGCCATACCCCACATATATACTGAAAATATATAGATACACAAGCTATACACATAGAGAACGGAAAACTGGAAAACTGAAGATCTTTTAATTATATGTGATACTAGGAAAGAAGCCTACCTGTTTCTTCTCAGGCCCTTGTATAGGCTTCACTAATACGGAATACAATCTGATTTATGAATGATACAGGGCTTTATTTTTTAACACAAGACAGGGGAAAGAGCTCCTCCGCATCTCTCCAAATAGAAAACACACCAATAGGTTTCATTTTCCTTTGGGCTGGTAGTTTCTGAACATGGCAGTGATTTTGCTTCAATGCAAACAGATACTACAATTTTTTTCTCTTATGGCAAGTAACTCATCAGTTTCTTTAGATACCACTGAAATGTCCCATAAATCCCAGGTTAACTTCACATGTGCCTAACCAACACAAGTTATTAACATGAATGTAGAAGAGACATATGCTAAATACTATTAGATACTTAGTGACATGATGGAATGTCCCCTCAAGTTAAAAGATGCAGGGCATAGCCTTATCAGCTTTCTGACAGGTTGGCAGAATCAGAAGGATTACAGACCAATTTTATCTGGTCTTGAGTCTAGGATTACAAGGGAAATTGTACCAACACTTGCAAAGTAAATGTACAGCTTATGGTCTTGACTCCTTTAGATCTACTTGGATTTGCTCGCTTACTCAGTACCTTGGAAACTGGATCACAAATCATCTTAGATCAAAGACAGTCAGTGAAAACTATTTATAAAAAGAAATAGCAGTGAATAGCTAAAGCCAGAGAGGATTTCTAAAACTAAAATACAGCTTAAAGAATTTATTTTCCCAATAAACTTGTTTTCTTGCCCGTATTTCTATTTAAATATGGTCTTAGTTAATTTCATAGAACCTAAAACAACATTAATCAACCTTAGTATGATGTCTCTCAAGCTTACAAAACTTTGTTGCCATTTGAAAGATTTTATTTCTAAACTCTGATCAGAAATATAATTAGCAATAATAATCCCTTAAGCCTGCCTCCTTCACTAAAGCTTTTTTAAAGCTTTTTTTTAAAGCTTCTTTCTTCTTCTTTTTCACTCAGTGCACCATATCAGGTCCAATTCTGTTTTTCATATTCTAGAGCAATTTTATCTTCAAGCTCTAGACCAATACTCACAATTTCTTAAAATCTAGAAGTTGAGATTGTAAGGTACAACTCCACATCTCCTTGGAATAGTATTCCTACTCATCAAGTTAAAAGAAACCAATTTCATGCCGTCTATTCAGTAGTTTTGCTTCAAACCCTTGAAGAGGAGTTAGCTAGAGAAATCTTTACAGCTAGAATTGGTAGTGACACTTTTTCTGTGAGATGACACTAAAGTACTGTAATGTGGCCCATACTGACAGCACAGATGTCTGTTATTATGAGAGCCCCAGGGCTGCTGGCAGCAGTGCTGCTGGAGTCCAGCACACCACAAGCACACCTGGAGCTGCCCTTTGTGCCATTGCTCATTCATCCACCTTTAGACTCAGAGACAAAAAAAAAAAGACATTATGCTTATATATATTAAGTCTTATGAAAAGCCATTTCTCTTTCCACATGAGAGCACAAGCTAAGAACGGTGGTATTCCTTCAACCTTCTTCCTACCAATAGAAGGAGAAGTATTTTCAGTATTTTCACAGGCTTTCACTTATGAAAAATGGATTTTGTTTCTGCCTGTAAGAAAACTGAACCAAGATGGGCAACATGGAGTTACACGCAGTAGTATTTTATGTTATGAAAAGTTAGATGATTTCTCCATGAAAGTCTTCTTGGTCCCTTGAAGAACTTTCTGCACATCACAGATTGCCTCATTTCTTTCTTCCTCCTCTGTCACCTCCATGACATCTATTCCACTATTCCCAGCCTTGAGCAGAAAACTCTATGTCAGCATTTGCAGATACAAATTCATCTGCTGTACCCTTTTCTTGTTTGGTTACACCCACGTATAATCTCTTCCTTGGAAGCTGGAGGCAAAACAACACAGCACATACAAACCTAACAGGAGTGTGAGTCTAAAGGACGAGGACAGTTGGGGAACTGCACAGATGAAAAGGGCTCAGAAGGTTGAAAAACCTCTTTACCATATGTTCTAAGGAGAAGTGCATCAAGCATTTCTTTATACTGCAAAGTACAAATTCCCTCCTGCAATAAACCACATAGAAAATAAATCACAGCAGTTTTCTTAAACTCTCATCACTTGAAACCCAAAATCACCTTTATGCTCTTTGCAAAGCTTAAACATTCCCTTTTGCCTGAAAGGAATGTGCACTTTCATTGCTTTTTTTATACACAGTAATTTTATTAAGGGGATTTCATTTTCAAAGGAAATTGAACAAAGCAATTTAAAGGTACTCAGAGGAATAATGAGCAGTACTGAATTTCGGTGGATGAAGGAGTTATTTCCTACTTATTTTTCTATTACGTGTTCCAATTGGAAATACGCATATAAATGATCAAGTAGGAAAGAACCACGTAATCAACACCATGAAAACCACGTAATCAGCACCATAAAAAGAGAAAAAGAAACAGCACATGATACCACAGGTCTGTTAATAAGTATTTTGATAAGATGATCAATATGAACTTCAAACTGCATGATTAAAAATATATTTGAAACTAAAATAATAAATATACCAGAAGCAGATATTTAAAATGGGATGTATAAGCAAACCTTTCGGAAACAAACACGAGATGTAGATTACCTCAGAGAAGCCTACTCCAGAAAGAACATTTGAGGTAAAAAGTAACAAATGAAAACACTGAATTGTTCCTTATTAGTGGTGTGCTCAATTGTAAATTGAAGAAGAGAGTCTTGAAACTGGAATGATATCCACAACTACCCCATACGATTAAGAAATGCAAGGACCGGGGTACAAAATAAACAAACAATGAAGAATGACTGAATGTAAGTAAGTACAAGATTGTGAATTCACGTTCACAATAATGCATAACACATCACGTAATGTATCACAGCAGAGTTGTGGAAACAACGAAAGATCTCACCATCAGCTTTTAAAGAAGAATCATACATACACTTTTATTACGATGAGAGAGAAGGAAAAACAACACATTTCAGGTGGTATCATTCAATGTATATAAACTAAATGGAAAGTCTCCATTTGGTACTCAAGGGAAGCAATTAGACAATGATATATACACTCCAGATTTTCAGGGTAAATAATTTTTTTTTTAAGGGATGAAGGGACAGGTGTTAACAGCCAATCAAGCCTAAGGGAATAAACAGTGTTTTGTTAGGGTTTTTTGGTGTTTTTTTTGTTGTTGTTGTTGTTGTTGTTTTTTTTAAGAGTTAAGAGCAGAAAAAGGAAATGAAAAAGATTTTTGGTAAGGATCAGAATCACTGAATACAGAGACACTGCACGTGGATCAGAAGAGAAGGCACTCACAGAATGATGCCCTCAGAAAAAGTAAATAAAATGTGAAATTGAGAAGTCAAAGATCAGACAACTTGCTCTGTTTCACCAAATCAGTATAAGTAGACAGCAAAATGATGTAATGTATTAGGCAGTGAAGAAGCTGTTATCTAAAGCAGCAATAACAGCAGCAGAACTACAAATACTGACTGCATGTATGTTACAGCATTTGCTGACGGAACACTTGGAAAGGTTGAACACACAGGATTTAGGTGGCATGTAAGAAAAAAATTAAACTGAAATAACGATCCCACCATCTATTCTGTGTAAAGCCAAAGCTAAGAAAAGTTGGGAGACTCACAAGAATAAAGATTAACATTTGTGATAAAGATATAAAAGCAACAAGTGATGATTTCATTATTCTCTGAATCTTACTTGATCATCCACAACAAGCAGCCAAATAAATAGAGAATCAAGCATCTAGAGAGGCACAAAAAGGGACACGATGCCTTCTTAATATTTCTACCACAAACTCTTCTGAGAACGTTTCACTCGTCTTTTCTAAAGAATTACAAAAAATGAATAAAATGGAAAACATATTCATTGTGATACAGACAAGGAACTTCTAAAGACTTAAAAAATGCTATCAGAATAATTTACTCTAAAACTATGAGCATCCATGAAAATTGCTATTTAGTGCTACTCCAATCATGTAATTTTAGAGAGCACAAAAGAATTCAGTGGAAATCAAACTATATACTAAATTTGAAAGGGTTCCAAGAAACAGTAAAGAGAAATAAAAGTAGGCAGAAGAAAGAATGCGTAATTAACCTTTTAACCCTGATCCAAACTTCACTCAAAACAACCAGAGTATTTCTGCTACTCTTAACGAACTTGATATGATTTCAAAATGTGGTTCCCAATGTTATAGGGAAAGACAGAGAGTAAGAAAGAAACATTCTGAGGGAAGAAGGAGATTACAAAAAAGAATAATGATGTAATGATTAACCTCAACAATAAGCAGAGTTAATAGCTCAGCTTTACAAGTACAGATGTTAAGTTTTCAGAGGTGAAATCAGAGATTCATACACAGAAATAAAGCTTGTGACAGTCTCAATTCTGATACAAGTACCTTCTTGTTTCTTCAGTTGAAAGTAATACTGAGTTCTTATACAGAAAGTGGAAGAAATATTTAGATGAAAAAATAGTTTTGAATCTAAGATTGATCAGCAACCCACTGAAATCTTCTCATGTGGTCTCTCAAAGTTCAGTGTGGTTCCAATGATTTCTTAATGAGGTTGCAGCAAATTGCCACTTGAGCAGATCAGACCACAATTAGATATGCCACAACATAGCTGCATATTATCTTTCTACATCTATATTCAATTAGCATTAAGTCAAATTTACTCAAAAAATTTTTGCTAAGTTATTGTAAATACTGGAATTTTCATTTTTTAATTGTTCTAGGAAGAGAATTAGTGGAGGAGGAACTGAGCTGCTGTAGTTTGAGATCAAAGAGAGCTCTGAGAAATCATGCTGATAACACGGCCACATCACTGCATGCACTGTACTGCAGCAACTGTCTTGTAAAGGGCCAGGAAGGAAGGAAAGAAGAAACAGTACCTTCTCAATGTTTGTTTTACATACACGTTCACTTGTTGTTGACAACATGTACATCTTAAGCCTGATTATAGTTTCAGCATAAGGCATGTGTTTATTTACAGCAAGTTCATTGCTATAGATCTCATTAAGAAGGTGTTTAATTAATATTAACTCAGTTTAAAAAAGTATATTAAAAAAATGTTTACTATTTATTTTGTGTTTTCCATTTTCCTTGCTCTGTGTGCAACCCTGACCACAGTATGTAATTAATGGTCAGGTAATTGCAATGAGTTTGGAGTGCTTTCAGAAATTACAGCCTTCTTCATCCAACTCTGTGCAGACCTGCCATCCATGGCAATGAAAATGAAATGTTTTAGCACATGCCTCTTGCTGGGATGGATTGCTGAAGCCATCTTCTAGACCCAACCTAGAGATTCGAAATACTTCCTCTGTTTTCCAAATTTGAACACAATACATTCCAAATAAGGACATAAAAATGTAATTATAACATGAGCTAAGTTATTATTCACAGTGAAGAGATAATCCTGCAGTCATAATTCACTCCAACAAAAGCTGCAGCTGCCACAAAGTCCAAGCCTTTTACCCAAGCCAGGTAGAATAGATTCTATGTTTTTGATAAGAATGTCAACATCTCCGACTTCCTGAATTCTCTGCTAGCAAAACAACAGTTGTAACAGATGCAAAGACTTTCCATGACTGTCGTTGAAAAGCTCCTTTAGTTTTTTTTCTTCCACAGAAACTTCTTCTTCAATATATTAACCAGTTACGTTAAAGATACTTGAAATTAGTTATTTGGTTAGTTACCTCCTGTGAATGGTCTTACTAAGCAAAGCACAGTGCAGCTACAAAACTCTTCTTTGCTTGCATACTAGATAGCTCATTCATTTTTCAAATCCAAGTACAAACAGTGAGGTACACTAAACTGCCTCTTCGAAATGAAAATAACGCTCTAAAAAGATGGCCGGAAGAGGACAGCACAGGCTGCTGATCCCAAGGCCTACAGTAATTCCATACCTGCATCCAAATCTGCCTCCAGTCTGATGAAGGATACACACCAGACCTCCTCTTCTCTTGCCTACACTCACTTCTGCATATAAGAACTTAAGAATTATTAATGGTGATCTCTTAATATAAGAGATGACACTTCTCCAAAGCACATCTGACAACTTAAGAATTATCCCTGCTGAGAAAAGCAGCTTTTTAGCAGCCATCCTGGAGATCTTTACAATGACTATTGTCCTGCACAGGCAGCCACTCAGCTGAATTAATGCTAAACTGCGATTATTTCTGAGGTACGAATAAAACAACAGTGACTATGACCCTCATCTTTCTCAACAGCACTGTACGTCACTAGATTATTTTTTTATTTACTCTGGAAAATCCTGTGCCCCATGACACCGCATACGAGGCCCTGCAAAGCTGACAAAGATTAGTGCTTTGGTGAGAGGTCTTATTTATAACTTTTGTTTTCCTGCTCCAGAAGCTTTTTATAAAGATCCCAACTACACTACTAGAAAATGCTCAAGTTCTCAACATTGCTCTAATTGGTCTGTAATTAGTACAAGCTAATACTACCTTTTTTTTTCTAGAACAAGCTTTCAGATAAGCTGGGTGCAGCAACATCCATCAATGACTTGGAGCTCGCAAGTGCTTTCATGCAGTCATACAGTACATCATGCTATTTGAAAGCTGAAATAGCACTTTTGTTAATACATGACTGAAAAAATACATTGTATGTTGGTTTTTTTTTTTTAGAGGTATATATTTTCAAATATTCTAAGTTCTATGCAAATAGAGTTTGTAATAGTTGTTAGAGTTTTGGGTGTCATTCTCTTGTTTGTTTTTGAGAAAGCAATTGCAAAGGAATTCTTGTTCAGTACAGTTTAATGATTTCCATGCAACTGCAAGTATTCTAGCTCCACATTTCCCAGTACTAGTAAAGGAAAATTTTATTTATTTGGCCAGTATTAAAAACATCTTTCATTGCCATAGGTTTATATGACCGTATATCCAATGCACTCATGTCTGGAGCTCATCATGAACAGCAGAGAACACACAGTGCCTATTCCAGTAAATCATAGCCTATTGAAATCACAAAACTATTAGGACTCAAAGTCTACTTTCAGTCTCCTCTTCAACAAAAGATTTTTTGTTTAGTAAAGCTGCTCATCTCTAAGATTCCTTCACCTGCATACTTCTCTTCAGCTGCATGTTAGTCAGAACAAATGTAAAGAAATGGCTGAAACAACAGGATCTGCCACCACTTCTATCCCTTTTATCTGTATCTCTTTCAGACCTTCTGGCCCCAATTACTGCTTTTGTCTTTGCAGCTTTGCTGCAGCATAATACAGAATTGGGAGAGCAGAAAGGAGAAAATATTCAGTGCAGTGCAGAACAACAAAAACACATATAGTGGCCCTCAAAGTTACTAAGTGCCCTGCTGAGATAGGTCACCCCGAGTGCTTCCATCTTTCTTCCTTCTCCCATAAGAATCAGAAAAACGTGACTCAGCATCTTGCATTTCTCTTGGAGTCTGCTCCCATCTTTTTTTCTTTATTTTTCATTTTTGAGTTTCACATTCACAGCAATACATGTTTCTATAACTTTTCAATAGCATACTGAAGGATGTAGTCTAGCAAAATTCAAAGGCTGTTCTTTTGAATGTGCTAACTAAAGTAAAAGCACAATCAAGTCTTCCAACTGCATTGATTTCAGAAGGATGATAAAAAGCTCTTACTGAAGAAGAGGATGTAAAAACATATCTAATGAAATTCTAGTTACAATAACCAATGTAAAAACATAACCAACATATTCTGTTCCCTTTCTCTTACTCATATTCACATACACAAGTGATTTTTTTCCTCTGCTATATCCCTGAAAAAGCCTAGAAACGTCTAAGAAGAAAATTAATGATTATGCTCATTAAGCCTTACAATGGCCCTGCTCCTTCAAATGTCATTTTAAGTTGGATTTTACATTTGCTGGGATTCTTATTTAAATCTGGAGTGCACAAGTGGAGCTGAAAAGGAGCCAGCTCAGCCCATCCTTGTCTCTAGATACAGCACTTGTGTGCTGACGGATGAGCTGTACACTGGGAGATACACAGCAAATAAAGCACCTCAGCAAAGGCATCATTCCACATTCTTGCAGTTACCACCTTAAAAACTGTGCAACATTTCCGCAGGTTTTCAGTTCTTAACAGATACATATCAGAAATTAAAACTGATTGATGGCAGTTTCACAACCAAAGCATGAGCACACTATATCCTCCACGCAATCCTTAATACTGTACCATATAGGTACTGTAAATTGAAGGTGATCGTCACCACATTCTCTCTCATTGTGACTGAACTACAAGTAGCAGATTGATTCTAGTTTATAGCCTAACTTCAACGTTAGAGGCAAAAACATGGCTGAAGAGCTTTTCCTCTGATACAAATGAGAACATCATGCAGTAGTGTGTCTCCCTATCAAACAGAGCCATTATTTGCAGCACTCTCCAGTATTTCCTGTTCATCATCCATAGTTCACGAGTCATGGTAAGAAAAGAGCTCCTTCAAGATATAACTGATTGCCCTGGTCACAAAGAACAGACAACTGCAGGTGCCAAAGCACTGGAAATGAACCTACAGGTATGCGTAGAACACAAAGGCACCTGGCAAGGCTTGACCTGGACTCCTTGTAACAACAGTTTCTCAGCCTAGCTGATGAAGTCTGCAGGACGGAGGACCTTCAAGACCTCCTTCCTTACCTTCACCTCCTCTGTCCCACAAATTAATACCTCAGAATGAGTCAAACATCCATGAGATTATGACAGTTCACAACCAGTTGGCAAAATTTAGCTTTTGATCCCCTCATAGTGTAGTAGCAAACCAACAGTACACGATGCTACGAAACTGAAGATACGAGATCCTAAGACAAAACACTGACGTCTCACTTTGGTGAGATTTAAGACATTTTTCTCCTCATGTTCCAAACAGTATTTTCTCATAAAATTTTCATAAGATGAGAAGCTATTATCTTTTCAGGTGCAGTAAATGCTAAATTAGCATGCCAATAAGAATTTCAAATTTAAATTGATTATCTTTGATTTCTTTAAAGTACTAATTAACTGCCATTTCACCAACTACAATTAGAAACAATTATGTGCGCGCAGACAGTCACGTAGCAGGGACACTTCTCCATTTACAACAGAGAAAAATTATTTACTGCTGGCATGAAACAATGCAACATGCTACAGTAAAACAGTGCTGTTGCTGACCCCATTAGCAACTGTGGTATCTACTGTAATTCTTCCACTACATTATTTCCTATGAGTAGAGCTACAGCATAGAGGACTTCTAAGACATTTACTGCACTACATCATAACGAATCAGCTCTGAGAAGTAAGAAATTACTTGTCTAAGTTCATTTTTATTAGCAGAGCAGCTGATGTTAATGGGTTAAATCCTGTGGTTAGGTAGGCATGTTTTTAACTGCTCTGTCAAAATGATACAATTCCAGAGATTACCTACAGAGAACTTACAATTTGCGAACAATACTATATACATACATAATTGTACTCCTAATGGGAAATATATTTTAATAAACACAGTGAGTAAATGAAGCCTTTTCTGCACAAAATGCATCTACACATTCATTCATTTTCAGAGGGTACATTC
>PPHD01015883.1:0-15857 GCA_002909625.1 Bambusicola thoracicus
GGAGCCACCGAGCCTGGTGGTGTTCAAAGAGCGTTTGGATGTTGTGTTGAGGGACATGGTTTAGCGAGAACCATTGGTGAAGGGCGAATGGTTGGACTGGATGATCCTGTGGGTCTTTTCCAACCTTACTGATTCTATGATTCTATGATTCAGGAGGTGAAATCTCCTCTCAGGCTGTTGATCTTGGCTTAAATGCACACTCAGTCCGCATCCATGCCAGGGCTTAGCCAAGCTCTGTATGAGGATGGATTTCAGTATCCTACAGTGCTAGTGGTGCCTAGTAAAGATTTTTCCTTCCCCTGCTCTTGATATAGCTTCAGACAGCCACTCACACCTCCCTCTGGATGTAGAACCATAGAATGGCTTGGGTTGGAAGGGACCTTAAAGCCCAGCCAGTTCCAACCCCGTGCCGTGGGCAGGGTCGCCAACTTGTAGCTCAGGCTGCCCTGTTGTGTGTGGCACTTGCTGGGGAGTAGCTGCTGAGAAAGAAGAACACAGCATTAAAAATTCCCTTAATTGCATTCTGCTCTATTAGAGCACTTCATAATAGCTGGTAGTGACTATTGCAGAATACTTTAATTGCGTGGGTTTTTTTTTCCCTGTCACTTTAGCCCTTGTAAAGATGCCTTAAGCTAATGTGTTTCTCCATGAGATCAAAGTTTTGTTTAGAATATACTGCAGATTTAATTTTTGTTTTCCACAGTGTTTTGAAAAACGTGATTCCGAACTTCATGTTAGAAACAGAGCCCGGCGGGAAAGAGCAGTAACTTCAGCTCCTCTGGGCAGGACTCCTCCTACTGAAAGATGTCATGCGTTAGCGTGTTGGTTTTATCTTTATCTTGTCAAAACAAACCATTGTTGGGTGCCCTTATTTGCATTCTCAGCAGGAAAGCAAGGTGAATAATTTAATTGCAGCAGCCGCTGCCACGTGACTGGGGCGAGGACCGTCAGAGCTGCCCCCCATGCACCAGGAGACTTGGGAGGGGAATGGAAACTTACAGCAGCGATGTGAAATTTGTTTCATCTCCTCCTTTAACCCGAGGAGGATCTCTCAGCGGAGCTCCATCCGTGTTCTTTCGCTTTACACGCGATCCTCTGACGCGGAGGGAGGCAAAGGGGGGAGCGAGGGAGTGGGAAGCGGGGAGGGCGGTGGGAACATTGCACAGCCAGCCACGGGGCTACTCAGAGCCGAGGCAGAACTGCCCCCTGGCACACGAGAGAGTCTGGCTGCAGGGAAAGGGGAGTGGAAATTTACAGCTGCTCTGAGTGCGCGTGTGTGTGTGAGTGTGTATGTGTGTGCATGCTCAGGCGCTCATTGCTGCTCACGCTTTTCCAGAGGGTAACAGTCGCTCCGTGGAAGGAGAGCAAGAGGCTGAATTCTGGAATCTGCTTTCCCATCCACGTGTCAAGAAGAAGGAAAAGCTGACATTACGTGGGAGATAACTGAAAGCCCCCCTGGCTGGCCATGCTGGCAGAGAGCTGTCTTCAGCACCTCGCCATGGTGCCGCGCTGTGCTGCTTAGGCGCGCCTGGACCCTTCTGCACGCAGTAAGTACCAGCCGACATCATCTCCTTCGAATTATATGAAGTTCAGTAATTGGGCAGAACTTTCTTTTTCTAGTTAGAAATAGCGTTTCCCTAATAAAGTGCTCATGTATTTAGTCTCTGTAGTTACGCCGTTAGCTTTTTATAGCTTTGTAAACTGTGTTACCAGGAGTGGCTTTTAAAAGAAGGCGATCCTAAACAATACGCCTTCTGTTACATAAGGGACTGGCTCGGTGACCAAACCCTCTGTGTCCATGGAATATCTCTGGAAATGGGTGTATTTACAGTGTGGTTTCCAAAAATAAAATATCTGCAATATATCATTGCTCTTGCTCCTCTCTGCTGACTGCCTGCAGCTGCGAACTCGCTCCCGAGATGCAGAGGAATGAGAGCACAGCCACTTGCATAAGAAACTCAGGAGCTGCTAGGGATGAATGTAAGATGAGCGTGTGTGTGAACAGTCACAAGAAACTGCATATGTAAATCAGCCATCTTGCTATTTATAGCCAATAGGTCGTGTCAACCTGAAATTCTAATTTCATGAAACGGGCTATTTGTGGGGAGGTTTTTAGTGAGGCAGAACTTCCATTGAGCTTAATGGAAGTTTTTATGAACAAATACTTTGTCTTGGAATAATTACTGCAATAAAATGAAATTACTGCTACAGTGAATTATTTTCATACACTCTGAAGCTACTAAAGTAGCACATCAGGCTTGCTGAAGACATGGTCAAGTTAATGCTGTATAGAGGGGTAACTCAGTAATACTGAACAAAAAGAAAAGTAGCATTAATGTTCTTCACTGATGGATTTAGAGGAAGTTCTGTTCTCTCTTGGTTGCTGCCTATGTTATTTGGATTATGTTACCAGTTTCCATTATTCCTAGTTGTTATTATTACTAGAAATGGAAATGTAGCCTGGTTTCCCTTTTACTTTAAGTAAATGAAAAGCTGTTAAGGGCTGTTATCGTAGAATTATATGTACCTCAGAGACATAGGTTAAGCGATCCCTTTCTGCAGAACTGAGCTTATGGGACTTTTGCTGTAGAATGTATTTAGGCATAGGCTTGAATTCTTATTTTTTTAGGTTTGAAAGACTTCATGTTGACAAATGGAAAAAGGGATCCCAAATATTGTCACCTAATTAATCCTGCTGGTTATAATGGCTGTAAAATCCAGTGGTTTCTTATCTTTCTAGTTTTATTCAATGTAAAATAGTAATCTGATAATTCTAATTAGTCTATTAGCATGAGTGGGAGAGTCTGTATGATACAGGAATGGCTGATGAAGGTATGAGTGTGCTAACCTGGGATGCAGTTTTTGCATGGTTTTAGGACCTGAATGTTACCCGGCATTGGTGTGCACAAGCATTATTTTATAATAAATATTTTATAATAATGTATCTGTTAGCACAGAATTTGTCGCAATAAAAGGACACTACTCAGCAAAGTCAAAAACTCAAGAAGTTGATGGACATTTGAGCTGCAGTGACTGCTTCAGCAGCTCTGTCCCCCTGCACCCCTTCCATCACCTTTTTCCCCTCTTGTCCTGGCTGAGGTCTTCATAAGACTGTGGAGAAACTGACTGGAAACCTGTTCTGACCTTTTTTTTTTCCCCACCAGGCTGTTTTTTGTTCCCTGACGTGGCTCACCACGTGGCCCAGCAAACAGCTACACCAGTCCAAGAGAGGTGGTGGTGTAGGGCTGTGAGTAGGCATGGAGTAGGATGGCACTGTCACAGAACAAAGGGCTTATCAAACTGCAGCCTCAATGACCTGACAGCCATTCAGTGTTTGAAAGACTGTATTGTTTTTTTGTTTTTTTTTTTTGTTCTTCATTGAATGGGCATTCAAATATTCAAGTGGAAATGAAATTACAGCTTTCTTTGATTGCTTCTGTAGAGGTACATCACAGCGTTGCAGTGGAGCATTACCACGAGCACCTTCAGTTTCATACTGTTGAACAACTATGTGATATTATTATTTTATGATTATTCTGCAGGGGTAGGCACATTAAGGGCAGACCTGTCTAGCTATCCTCTGTGATCTTTACAATGGTTACCACCTGTTAAAAATGGTGTTTGTGGTGGAAGTAGTAAGCATTACTGCAAGGTTTTGTATGTTTAAGGTAAAGTTTAATTCACCTTTGTACCAGGCAGGAACTTTCAAGACTGGAAGTGCAACAAGTAACCAACAGAATAAGGCTTATTCATAAATGTCTGAGTTTTTAGAATAATTTTGTTGGAAGCAGATAGCGTTCAGCCTATCCTCAAAACTGTCCTCTCTTCTTTTAATCCATTGTCTGACTTGCAGTGTACTTTGCAAAATCTGTAACTTGTTGAGGATTTTCAAGAGAAATTACTTGTGTAGGTCTGTTTCCTTATGCCTGCCAAATGTAGCATGGATCACGTGAGATGACTGTGCAGACTCATCAAGGTGATCAGAAGTCAGAATTCTATTTCCTGGTTTGAGTTCCTGACTCTAATTGCAACAACCTTCTGAAATCTTCTTGGAGGAAGACATGAAGGGAGAATAAAGTGTCTCTTTAATTATATAGAGAGTGATTGGGCAAAATTACCAAACAAGTGTGCTAATTCAGGCCTAAAATATATGGCTTCTAGGCACACTGATGTGAATGGAAGCCTTTATTTCCGAAGAAGAAGGTCTTACTCATACTAACTTACTAAAATACTTTTATTCTGATAAATAAGTAGATGAAGGGTAGGAACTAAGAAAAGGGTAATGTCAGATACTAGAGGGGAGGGAAATCATTCACTCATTCATTGTTGGATAGCAAATTGCTTGTCCGGAGGAACATCTGAGAAGAATGCACTGATGGGATCACATGCTCTCATTCTTGCCTTTGTGGGCAGGAGGTGTTTGTTTTTGAACTACTTGACTGAGCCACATTATAGTGGGATTGGCTGATGAGTAGAGCGGTGTTGCTGTCTGCATTTTTTCCTTCATTTTCTTACTACTTCTCTGAAAGGGTGGTCAGGCACTGAAATGGGCTGCCCAGGGAGGTGGTGGAGTCACCGAGCCTGGAGGTGTTCAAGGAACGTTTGGATGTTGTATTGAGGGACATGCTTTAACAAGAGCTATTGGTGATGGGTGGATGGTTGGACTGGGCGATCCTGGGGGTCTTTTCCAACCTTGGTGATTCTATGATTCTAAGATCAGCTGTGCTGTAATCTTTTAAGAAAGTATATGATAGAGAGCAAAGAACCTGGGGACAGTGCCTGTAAACAGAACTAGATCTCATAGTGTGCTTCATAGCTGTACTGAAAGAGCTCAAGTTGCACTGATTTTATTTACCAGCACATTCCCTCTGTGAGCAGACAAACTGGCAGAAGAGAGATTTTGAAGACTGGTAAAGCATAGGCTTTAGTGTTAAACAATCTAGGTTTCATTCCTGGTACAGCCACTGATATCTATTTTTTATTATATTTTAATGTGGACTTGGTAAGCGTTCTCGTTGTTCTGTGCTTCAGCTTCTCCCTTTGCAGAGGGAGGGGAGCAACGGTATTCACACAGCATTTTTGGAAGTGTGTTTTCCATCTTAATTAAGTACCTGCAGAGTTGGAGGCCTCCGAGGGAAGGCATGTTCTGAGTATAAAGGGATGTTATCTCTGTCAGGCTACCGGATATCCTTAGAGCTCGCTTCTTGTAAACCTCATGTGCCTCTGGATTCAATTTACTGCTTTGGACTATGTGAAATACTTCTTTTTTTTTTTTTTCAGACTTAAACAGATACAGCTAGATGTGTAGAAAGTGTTGCTTTAAAATTGTCTTCTGGTGCTTCTGTTACTTATCTAAAATAAAATCAACACATTTTCCCCCCCACCCCCCCACAAACGAGCATTCCTTGAAAGTATTTATGTAAAGGTAAGGCTCATAAAAAGTATTGGACTCCCCAGCACTGAAGGCTGAAATGCTCTGTTTATACTGATGGCAACTGCGGACTTTGGAAACTGTAATTCCTTATGCGGTGCTGCCAGGGCATTTCCCCTGTGAATGGGAGAGGCACTCTCAAAGGCTGTGAGCGTCAGGCTGGTGAGACACAGATGTTTCTTTCGTTCACCTTGTAAGCTTCTCACAAGAGTACTGATGAAACACCATCCCAACTGATGTTTTATAAGTTGGCTTTCCCCTATTAGGAATTCACAAATGACTACAATGCATTTTTGATGTTATAAAAACATATGCTGCTGAATAACCATTAGATGGAAAATGTTTTCCTAGAAAGTAGGAAAGAAAGGGGCTCATTCAGCTCTGTCCCTTGCTGCCAGACAACAGTGTCAAAAATTTATGAACAGATGCTCTGTAGTGTGCCTGTTAAAGTAAGTTATTTCAAAATCTCAAAGCTCCAATGGTTAGAAACCTATACATTTTTAGCTTTAGTTTATTCACTGGCAGTTTACAGTCATTTGCTTGTGTACAAATAGTACATTATCATTATTATTTTGGCTGAAATAACTTCTTGGGTTTCCCTGTATTTTTCTTCTAAGCTTACTCTGGTTTTATTTGGCTTGGATGTTCACTTGTGTACAGTATTCCACATGAGGTTTCGTCAAAACTTTGCACAGAAGCATAAATGCCTTTGTACTTCTACTGGAGATTACTTTTTAATTCATCACAGATTTGTATTTGTCTTTTTCTCATCTGCAAAATACGAGTGTAGTGACCAGGTATCTGTCATTTCTCAGGATAGACATCTTGAAGCGGATATTCATCTGTCCTTCTGTTGTATGTTGTCTGATACTTTCTACTTTTAGTTTTCATTCCATTTTTATTTTTCCAATCCTACAGGCTGTCTGGTTTCTCAGCAATGGTATTCCAGTCCCTTTGGTATTGATGATGTCTTCCTATTTTGAGTCATCACAGTTTTTTGGTAGGGCCTCAATTCCTGTGCCTCTCTAAATAAGGTCCTCTTGCAAAATTGCTATTGCCTTCTCAGAGGATCAGTCTCCACTTACATGGTAATTTTCCTTTGGCTAGTTTATTTTTTTTTAATATTCAATTCAATATCCTTTCATGTCAGATGTGTAGGATCTACCGTATTTTCTTTGCCTTGTACTTCATTAATAAGAGATTGTAGAATGAGCTACCTCTGATAAGCCTTTATTGCATTCTTTTTGGTTCTCATTCATGTTTGTGTTTCAGTTATTTTCAGACTGATTGTTTTAAGAAACAAAGCTTTTCACGGTCATACCATCCATCTCTCATCCTACTTATCTTCCCAAAGTAACTTCTGAGCTTACTAACCTATTTCAAGCAACTTTAACAGAGGGTTAGATATATTGGAAATACTGAGTTCTGAAAAAAAGCGAAGTGAAAATAAGTGACTAGGGAATTTAAACCAGATTAGTGCCTCCACTGAAGAAAAAAGCTTCAAATTAAAGGTTAAAGAGCAGAGAGCTGATAGAAAGAGGAGGACGGGGCAGAAGTGTTGCAGCTGTGGATACAGCCTTAGCCAGAGCTCATTCTTCTATAGGTGCTAAAGAATCCACTCAGGAGAAACAAATCTGAAGGAAGGGAGTCTTGTTTTGCAGTGTGCCCCATGGAACAGTCGGTGTTAAGACTAAGTGGTACAACTTCCAAATCTTGGCAAAGTGATTTTACCACCTCTTGCTTCTGTCTGTATCTGTGAATAGGGTATGCCCCCTAGGCCACTCCAACAGGGAAAAGCAAAATGGTCTTGAATACAACTGTAACCTGCAGTTGCCAGTATGATCTAAGTGATGCATCATCTATTTTCAGATGTTGATGGGTTAAAAAACATGTCCTAAAGTTAAGAGAGGTCTTTGATGCGCATCTGGGACTCTCTTAATGGCCATTATTCCCCTTTTTCTCCGTATTTCCCTCCATATACAGTGGATGCTTTGCTTTGTGTGTAAGACTGATAAATGAAGTGAAAGAGAGACGTGTCTGCTCAGAAGGGGGATGAACTAAGCAGTCTCTTCAGTCCCTTCCTGCCACATTATCAGCTGTTTTTGCCATTGTGATCAGAGCAGTGGTAGGGTATGAAGTGAAGAGAAATGCTCACTTATCACTCAGCATTGCTGTGGTGTCTCAGTGATAAGATGAACTGTACAGAGGAAAAGTGCTAGCTGGGTTACTGGACTGTAGCAAAATTAGTGATTATTTACATACAGTATGCTCTAGACAGCTATGCAAGCTACTTCTTTGGGAGGGAGCATACTGGTATCTCATAGCAATATGTCACTCAGAAAAGTAGATTTATTTTTTACGACTCATAATTTTTAACTCATGACTGCTTCAGTGTAAAAAGCAGATTATCTCCCCCTTTGCTTTTCCTTGTGTAGTGACCCCTAAAAGGAGAAGGTGAATAAATATCTGTGGCAATCTGAGCAACCCTACCACACCTTGATGGTATTTTTTCTAAAATGCATCCTGCCAGTTAAGGTTCTGCTCCCCAGATGTCTCTCTCAGATCTTCATATACTCATGTTTTGTCTTTACAAACAATAAAAATATGCAGAATCAGCCCCTTTTGTGTGTTCTGAAGTACTAAGCTAATTGCAGACAATGTGAGGTTACACGGAGCTTGGTGCTTGCTAGCAGCTTTCAAACAAATGTGTTGTATAATACTGCCTTTGCCTGTAAGATGAAGTAAGCGAAGTGATGAGAGGCCCAGCCTTTCCCAGTGCTTGTGTATAGCTGAGCATTCCCAAATGAGTTAATCATGAGTATACCCAGTATTCAGTCTTGCACGTTGGCAAGTTGAGGTGTGACTCTGCTCTGTTGCTAGTCAGAGGGTGCTGCCAAAAATCACAGTTTTGAGCTCCATGGGAGCAGCACTGAGCGCTCATTTTGACTCCTTCGTTGAGAGCTCAGCCAAGTATTGAAGGTTATGTAGCCAAAACTGCAGAAATGAAAATTAGTTTGAACCAAGTCATGAGGAGCTTGTAAATGGAAGTCAGAAGGAGGAGAGCTTTCAGAACACGAACATGAAAATATTTCTGTAAAACTGACCTAGCAACAAGTGAGAAGCTATCTACAAATTCATCTGCTCTTGACATTATTAAGGAACTTCTGGTTTGAATGTTTCCTTTGTGTCATAGGAACTGTTCTTGTAAAGATAATCTGCAAATATTTTGAAATGTTTTTAGTAAGATCTTAGGACAGAATCTGAATAGCTGCTTTTTGTTTTGTTTTAAATATTCCTCTCTTCTTTGAATTTTGTCCTTGACAATTTATGTGATTGCTATTTATATTTGTATTACAATACGTATGTAATCTGGGCATTAGTTCCATTGAGTGTTTTGGGGTTATTAATACAGGGATGTATGGCACAAGTGGCATCATACTTCCTGATGGACTCTGAAGGTTTTCAACAGGAACAACAAAACATGAGAGGTGTTGGTTGGGACTATGGGGGGAAAAGCATGACACAATGCTATCATGATTTTTATATCATATATTGCCCTCATTTAATTCTCTCCTTTAAAACATCTTGTATAAAGCTTTTTATTATTATTATTGTATGAGTTGAAAAGGAACAAGGAAGTGGAAGTGATTTTGTTTATATATTTGTGCTGTGCTAATGTGTTAAATATGTGTGAGGAGAGTTGGTGATGATGGTTCTCTTTTGTTGTGGAAAGAGATGAAAAATATTCTTGCTTTTTTCTCTTCCTTCTCTGGGTTGTACAAGCTGGGGTGCAGAGTGGTGCTGTATTCTCCCTATAAAGTGTTATTTGCCTTAACAAGAGTACATTCCCATCCGTAGTCTTTCTGTTGACTTCAGTAGGTCTTTGTATCAGACTCTCAGTAAAACCCATGGGAGTTTGCAACTTAATGGTTTATAGGATCACAAACTGAGCTATTTGGTTTCTTTCATGTATAAATACAGTGACTTGATATTTGCCTTTCCAGCCATACGGAGAAGGAATGTCTTAAATTAAAGAAGCAAACATATTTTCACTGAAATGCTTGATCTTTCATTTAAATGTCATGAAAACATTTATGTCCACATTTAGGCCTAATACTCTGTTTTGGATTTAATTCACACAGTGTTTTTACGTAAGCGAGATCTGATCCACAGGTTCTGATGGATTTTTGAAGTCTGTCAGACTTAAGGAGTTAGCCTAAGTCATATTAAGACCCTCTAGACTGAAAAAGAAAAGCAGCTGAAGAAGGAGTGATGGCTGATGAGCTGGGTCTTTATTGTGCACTGTTTTAAACAAAGGATGCTTCTGGCATGCAAGAGCCTGAAGTTAGTTACTCTGCATCACTGTGGAACTGGTAAAAGTTTTATGAAACCAATATCAGAAATTTAGTGGAACCTGCAAGGTACTCGTCGATAAAATGTTTGACATATGCATACAGATGCAACTGATGCACTGAAGTGTGTGTCTAAAGCTTTAGGAAGTATCCAGCTTTTGTACAGGTGCTGAATTGTTGCTTTCCACACGCTATCGATGGCTATTCAATTTCTGATGAACTTGAAATCAAGTGTATGTGAGAATGTCTAGTGCTTAACTGAAGTAAAATACAGTGCCCGAGTCATAACCCTCTCTTGTTCATAATGTCTTTTTGTATTTTTATTGTGTTTTTCTAGAGAGCTGAAAAACTACTTTTTTCTCATTTGATGTAGGCATTCCTCTTCTACGCTGAACGAAGAAACCCAGGTGAAGAAAAAAAACATGCCTTTGTTTAGTAAATCGCACAAAAATC
The DNA here is from genome assembly GCA_002909625.1 of Bambusicola thoracicus. Taxonomy (NCBI): domain Eukaryota; kingdom Metazoa; phylum Chordata; class Aves; order Galliformes; family Phasianidae; genus Bambusicola; species Bambusicola thoracicus. The sequence goes on from PPHD01015883.1 coordinate 10,237, forward strand.
CTGCTGAGATTGTGAAAATTCTGAAGGAAAACATGGCCATATTGGAAAAACAAGAAAAAAAAACAGACAAGGTATGAGGTAATGTTGTGGAAGACTGATAAGGTTTTTATGGTGGGGAAACAGCAGAATAAAGGGAGTGAAATTGTGTTCACTCACTGCCCTCATTACTGCACTTGCACGCATAAGTAGCTTTATGTTTGAACAGTTCTACTAAAATCAGTGAGCATTTTCTAAGTAAAGGACAATAGATAGAATCATAGAACGGTTTGGGTTAGAAGGGACCTCTAAGATCATCTAGTCATCATCCCTACTCTATAGGCAGGGACACCTCCCTCTTGACCAGGTTGCCCAAAGCCCCATCCAGCCTGGCCTTGAATGCTTCCAGGGAGGGGGCATCCACAGCTTCTCTGGGTAACCTGTTCCACTGTCTCACCACTCTTACAGTAAAGAACTTCTTCCTCATCTGGGGGTCAGAAAGAAAATGTTGAAGTCCAGGAGCCTCATCCAAAATGAGGGTTGATCTACTTTTAATAGGAATGTATCTAACAAAACAGCATAAAAGACTATTTAAAAGCTGTTCTACTGTTAATTGGTCTAGGGAAATAACAAATGAGACTGTCAATTAATGCGTAGCTACCCAGAGGGCAAAACTTACTTCTGATAAATGTCATTCGTATAAAGCATCAAACCCATATGTATTTACATATATATGCACTCTTACTGTGTCAGTGTTTTCTAAACTTTGGTATGCATTTACCAAACATGCTCTGCTACTTCATCTTCTAACTGTAGTGCTGGATTTTTGCTAATATTATTACTTTCCTTTAACTCTGTGACACTGACCTGAGTTACTTTCACTGCTCTTCTAGCAACCAGTTAAGAAGTCACACAACAACACAGACAACGATTTTAATTAACAACCTAATTTCAGGTTAGAACTGAGTGACAGTGAAAAAGAATTAACACAGTACTTGTGCAGCTAACTGCTTTATTTGCACATTGTGCTTCTCCCATTTTGAGCAGGAGTTTGCATTAGAACGAACTAAAACCAAAAGGTAAGCACAGTTGCGTTGCATCCAAGTGAAATTCTCTGGAAACTTTTTGGTTCAAAGCAAGTAGCTCAGTATATTATGTAACATCAATCACGTGAATTTCAGTGAGGCCTCTGGTATTTGATGTCTCAAGCTGAAATACCTTCAGTTAACTGTAAAGCACCAAGAGGATTTGACTCTGAACTAAAACTTAAATAAATAAGTCAGTGAGCAGCGTCTGTGCTTCCCAGCTGACTTCATCCTTCAGAACTTGATTAAAGCAGGCATTCAAAGCAGAACCTCTAGACTTGTTTTGTTGTTGTTTGTTTGTTTCCTTTGCAGCATGAATCCTCCAAGTTGTGGTTTTGAGGATTTTTGGCTTTGAGCTGTTTTGTTTAATTGGATGTCAGCAACAAAGTAGCAGAAATTCAGACTTCCTAGAAAACGGAGAACTCAGTGTAAATTGTTCATTGAAGTCCTAACAGCTGGTGTGTGTTTTCCTCACAAAGCAAAAGATATGGGAGATTTTCCCCAGCTGATTAGGATGGAAACAGCTTGTGAGTTTTCTAACAGTGGTGGCTTATTTTACATTTGATTGAATGGAATACAGATCGGCCATTTAAAAAATCCAAAAACCCTAATCTGGCAGACGCTCCTCAACTGTGAATTCTGTGAATTGTATTAATGTGGACTATCCTAATTCACAAGTCCACACTGTTTTCAGCCTGCATGCCTCACCACCCGGTTGTGCCTTTACACATGGCTGCACATGGCCAGGATGGGGGGCTGTCCATATCTCCCTCCCATGCTGTGCACGCATCATTTTTTCTCTAGGTTAACAGGCAAGGAGGCTACATTTCAGTACTCTGACACAGTTTATCATTTCTGTATGGAGGCTGTTGCTGTTGTAAATGGGGTTAATGAGAGTTACTGGAGGAGGAGATGGAAAGAGGACAAAGCAATCTCTTCAGCATCAAGGCAGAAAGTTAAGAAAGCAGTACTGTATTGGACAGCATTTACACATATGCTTACATGGCTTGTTGAATCAGGACCTTGCACTCAGATACAGAGGAAACACAAAGGGCCTTTCTCACTTTGGAGGGGAAGATAAGTAGTGCTACCATTCATCTGAAGTGTTGCACTGAGCTGCTCTGAAATAGAATCATAGAATGGCTTGGGTTGGAAGGGACCTCAAGGATCTTCAAGTTCCAACCCCCTGCCACAGGCAGGGCCACCAACCTCCAGATCTGGTGCAAGGTCAGCTTGCCCAGGACCCCATCCATCCTGCCTGCTAAAGAAAGAAGCCTAGTTAATGGTCCTGAGTTCAGAAAGGTAGATCATAGGGAAATGTCTTCTGTACTTGTGACAATGATAAATTTAAAATGGGTAAGGAGAATAATTCTTGCTAAAGCAGTCACCATTGTGTCTCTTATTAAATATGCAGGCTTTGTGGGCTCAGTAGACTTGTGTCTGAATGTTAGTTGTGTTTTGAATTGTAGGAGAGGAGGTAATGGTGGCACCTTCAATGGTGCATAAGTTTTTGAAATTTGCTCAGACTATACTAATGAATAATGTGTTGTTTTTTCATGACTGTGATTATAGAAATTTAATGAAAAAAGCAAGGGAAGATAAAGTACAGTATTGCACTCTGTGTTCTGCAGAGACTTGCAAGATATAGAAATTAATCTCTGATTTGTGTTCCAAAGGGAGATAAAATGTCTTACACTTTCATGGAAGGGCCCAGAGCACTGTCCCCTGCAAGAGCCACAGATCATTGATTTCCCAGAGCTGGCCAAGAGCTTTGGACCCTGTGGGCCAATGAGTGTGTATGTTTGTGGGTCAGGACTCTTCCATTTCTTTCAGATTTCTGTCTCCTTGTTACCAGTCATGTGAATTGGACAGCTGTTGTATCTTGTTGTAAACCTGGGGTTCCCAGGACTTGTAGGAGCACCGCTGACAGTATCTCTGATTTTGTGTGCTTGTGAAATCCCTTCCAACTAGAACTTGCCTCAGATGCTTAAACAAGGTTTATCTTGTGACAGTTTAGCTGTCATTGTAGTACAGCAAATGTGGCATGTGGGCTGAGACAACTAAAAGCTGCTAATGCACTCAGAATTGGCAGAGAAGAGTGGCAAAGCCTGAATAACTGAAAACCTGAGGGAGATCCTCCTCATTTCCTTTCTTGAGCTGAGAATCTTAGGTATGAGATGAAAATGGGCAGCTGAGGCAGTGCAAGGTTGAGAGTTTGGATGCAGCGTCGTGTAACCCATCTGGGCTTCAGAGGGACTACTTTTAAATAATGAAAAAATGATAATTCCTCTCAAGCTAAGCAGCACTCAGGTAGTGGGACTTCAACAACAAATCCGTGAAGACTAATTTGAATAATGGCTGGAAGAAGGAAGATACAGCTTGATAGATAGGATGAAAGAAAGTCACTTGCAAGTATAAAGGCAAGTATACATCTGCTCTGAGATACAATTCCACGTATGCATGATATGCAGAAGTTTTCACTCTTTTTTTTTAATACTTTTTGGTAGTCATAGGATAGGGCCCATTCAGGCTTTGACTGAAATATTGACTGCAGTAGCATCTGTCTTCTTCGATAAGGATTGAATTTGACCCAGTTCCTCCACATATATATGTATGTATATATAAAACCATTAATGTGTGCAGTGCTGCCATAATGCTATTTAAACATTTCCAACTGAAAAACAGACTAAGATTGAATGCTAATTCCTTTTTATTTTACAGATGTTTTATTTTTGCTTGCTTGCATGTGGGTTTAAAGCCTTGCAATTTTCTAAGCTATGTTCTGAAGACTGATAGAGCACAGGTTGAGAAGTGCTACCACACGTGGTTTCTCTTCTGAAGTGCTCTAACACCTTCTTTTTCTGTCCCATTTTTTCAAAACAATGTCTACTTAGAAGAAGATACTGCAGCACTGGAAAAACAGATGTAAGAGTTACAGGATTAAGTAGAGTAGGACAGCTGGAAAGTGAACTGAAGCGTTCCTTATCAAGCATCCTCCTTTCCAACATCCACAATAAGCAAGAGGATTCTTGTGACGTGCAGTTGCTGAGATCATATTCGGGCTCTGTAGTGAGCCTGAATTAATTATGTTTTATTACAGAATTCTATAAAGTTAATCTCAGTCATGTAGAACAAAAATAGGCTTGCATTTAATGAGTAATACTAATTCAGGAATTAAGTAGAAAAGGAAATTTTTAGCAGTGTAGGAGAGGAAGCCTTCAGAGCACCTCTTCCTGCTTTTTGGTGCAGACTTTTATACCTCTCAGAGGGATATGCATAGATGAGGAGAATGGAAGAGAAACACCGAGAGCAATACAGTGGGCAGGAGATTCATTGAACGTGAGGAAAGACAGCATGTGATGGGCTTGTCATACTGGTTCGTTTATGACCAGTGATACCATTGTGTATTTTGTGGATGGATATTGTAAAATAACACTAGTGGAACGGATGCCTGACCCATCTCACAAAGAAAGGAGGTGACATCCTGTCTCCTTGAAGCCACGGGGTCTGGTCAGCACAAAGCAGTTCAGGATGCACATAGTATGTCCCTGAGGCACATCCTTGAGATCATCACCCTCCTCCTGCTAACCAAACATGCTGGGGTGTGGCACCCATGACTCAGTGCCATCTGTAGAGCCTACAGGTTTGGTAACATTTCTGAACCCACGGTGCGAGAAAAGCTTTCAGAATGCCCCATGCTTTTAATTGAGAATACCAAACGGAGGTTGGGTTGGGTGGAACTTGGCCTAAGCTGTCTCTGTGCTTGACCTGGATGGGCTTAAAGTTTTGCAGGTTTTAGCAGAGCCTGGTCCAAACCTTAGGTTTGTCATGGAACCTGAAACCATGATAGAGCCGATCTGGGCTTCATGTGGGGTGCTTTTCTGACTGACAGAACCACAGGGTGCAGCATCTTCAACTGGTGTTCAAAATATACTTAAGCTAGATGTAAAATAACTCAAAGCATCTAACTTCTTCCCCTTTCTCTTAAATATATCCAACTAAGCTGCTTGTTCAGGTAGGTCACTGTAATTGGACCTCTGTTTCATCCTGGTCTGCTGTAACACATTTGGTACTGTTCAGAAGGGTCAAGAGAGCAACATTTTAATAAAGCTACAATTAAAAGTATTTAGGATTTCCATAGTGCTTTTTTTTTTTTTAACAGTAAATCTTGCTTTCTTGCTTAGCACCAATGAAGCCTTTATCAGACCCTGTTCATCTTGCTCCCACGCTGATAGAGCAACTGGGGTCCTCTATGTAAGATGAGGTACATGAGGAGGACAGGATGTGCATTTTCATGGAAGAATGCTTGTGTGACTATTGCAAATGCTAATACCTGTGGACTCAATTCTGCAGCTGCCAGAGTCAGTTGCAAAATTACCTTTGACTTCATTGCTGTACACTGAAACCAAGTGAATAAAATGAGAAAGGTTTGGCACCCCTTCCTTCTAACTCGGCACAAAGCTCACATGCCCAGGGATTTTGTGGAAAGTTTCCTGTTTCAGCCTCCCAGTTCTGCTGAGGCCTGTTATTGCTCTAGAGGTGGGAGAAACTCCAGATATT
>PPHD01015885.1:0-15856 GCA_002909625.1 Bambusicola thoracicus
GGTAAAGGCTTCCAAAATTTACCTCTCCTAATATGTTTACCTCTCAAATAAAAACTTCCCCTCCCTATTATGTCTTTAACCGTAAGAAAAGACTGTAAAGGTCAGCAAAATATGCCAGTTTTAACTGGCTTAACTGTAGAAAATGCAGATTTCTCATTTTAAAGTAAATGAAGTCCACATTATTTGTTTGTATCTCACTATGTTATCCCTGCATCAGCTACACTATAGCGTTGCCTGGAAGAATTATGAAAAATAGCATGACAAACCTTTTGGAAGCAGAGCTGCAAACGGTCATCCAGCAAAGTCTATCAGAGCTAACAAAAAATAGCCACTTTCTGTTTGATTCAGAAAACAAAAGAAAAGGAACCAAACAAACCTGTGTTAATACATAAAATGAAGTACAGCTCAGAAACATTAAGGCATTTTTACACTGCAGATATCTGAAAGAATAAATGTTGTTCTAGATAATGCACTGCAATATGGGTTGGAAAACATATGGAATGGGAAGGGGAAAAAAAAAAAAGAGAAGTTGACTCATGCTATTTGGTGGCAGCAAGAAGCTGCAAACATTCAGAAAAGGCTTCAGTTCCATCAAATATCTCAAGTCCAAAATTTCAAATATATTTTCACTTTATTTTATGAATGCCCATCAGATATATATCTTTGATGCTACAGCACACCGGTTAAATAAAAACCAACAACATAAAAACCCTTTTCAAAAAAGATCCAAGAAGTGAAATCCCAAAGCCATAGCCAATTACTCCATGAGCATATCATCTCTGACAACCATATATAAATGACATCATGACGACAAATACAATGTACAATAATAAGTGTGCCATGGTACAAAATATACAAAAAAGAATGCGTATTTAATATACATTCAACAATACCCCATAAAAATTTTTGTCGGGAAAGTGAAGTGCCTTTTCAAGAAGAACAAAAAATGTACACCACTTCTGTAAAGATGCCTGAAGTATCTCCCATCAGAAGAGCAACGCCTGTGTTCCATGATAGGAGATATAAAATAACTGAGCTGAATTTTCCCTAAAGAAACAAAAAATCTAAACTTCATAAAATTTTTTGTCCACGTTTGTAGCAGAATAAAGTATTCAGAGTGCAGAAAATTCAATTTAATTTAAATTTTACTTAAAAGCAGGCCCTCTTTTACAGATACAGCTCGGTCATATAAAACCAAAAAATCTATATTCCTTATAATAAAAAGACCATCTCTGCCCATGTGTCTCTTCTGGCTTTGATGCATTCCACAATTCACGTAATTTTACTGAAATGGAAATACGAGCCTGACCAGAGGTCAGGACAAAATTGATTCCTCATTTTCTCTTGGCTGCATACAAGTCTTGCATATTTTTTCTTATTTTTTTTTTTTTTCCTTATTTTCAGACTCCTTCAAGTTTGACTTCAGTGAGAATTCCAGGACATGATCTGGGTGGGCTGTATGAAGAACTCATGCTTACAAAGTGGCTGTTTTCATGAAGAAGTCCATCTAGCTTCCAGTTCTCAAGGAACCACTTTGTGCCTCCCCTTTCAAAGAAGGTACTTGTATTGACAGTAGAAAACATTTAGATGCTGAGCTGCTTAAGTGCACAACCACACACTCAGCTCCCCTGGGCATTCATCCTCATTCCTTGCCTGGGGCCAGGAACAGATGCAGCTGAGTGTTTCTAATAAGTCTATCAGCTGATAAAGCTGATCCCTGATCTCCAAAAGTGGAGATTTCATGCTTTATTTCCACAGTTCAGGCTCTGCTGGCTTGCACCCGAGGGGAAGGTGGCATATTGGCAGCCCAAGGGAGGGGAGTGAAACTGCCACCAACCTCTCTTGAAAGGACAAGCTTCCACAGAGAGCAATGAGTGCAAACTGTACTGTAGCTATCACTTTCCTGTCTTTAAAGAGCTTGATCTTACCACTGCCTATAAACTCATGGGCCCAGATTTGCAATTTATACAGCAGCAGTTAGCATATCTAAACTCAATAATATCAGGTTTTACCTCAGCCGTTTGCCACAAACTAGGCAACAGAATGGGTTCATCTTACAGGTGCAGTACCATGCCTCTTGCATGAGATGCCAAGGGCAGACCACCAAGCTCTCCAAACCATTAAAATCAAAACCATCCTCTTAAGTTCAGAACTCACCTGAAGCTTGTTCCCCGTGCCATTCACAACTCTGATTTTAAGAGAACTCTCAGGTATGCTACTAAAGGACTACACACAACCTTTGCAGGAGGATTCAGGCCTCTCTGAAAATCATTTCTTATGAATATGTATAGAAGGAGAGATAGGAAATGAAAGGTACCTATAAATCACATGGCACGCCTAAGCAATGCCCAGGTGAATGCAAAAAAATAACGTTATTTGCAGTATGTATATCTCTTCCTGAGTTAAATTTCATTCCCAGTATGGAATCCAAGCATCTGTTTGGTTGGTTGGGTTTTTTTTTTGGCAAGGTACTCAATCACATGATAAGGCAATCCAATTTTCTGGTTTGCTTCCTGTCTTCTTTCTTCCTAAATGGCTGAGCATTTCTCACCGAGATCACTACTGCAATGTGTGCCAGAATATGTTTAAAATATGGTCCTGTAAAAATAGAAATCAGGTTTCTTTCTTTGAAGGCAGCATTAATTCTTCATATATTCTGGGATCTTGAAGATTTCAGCTGAACAGATTCAAAGTGATCTTCTTTTTCCTGCAATGGAAAAGACAGGTTCCCATCAGCTGGGATTCTCCAAATTCACTCCACCAGTTGCTACAGTCACTTCTCTTAATAACTTCAGAGCAGCCTTTCCCAAAGATTTTGTTTCTACCACAGGAACGAAGAGCACAGTTTGACTATTGTTTAATAGCACCACTACTTCTGTAAAAAAAAATGCAAAATAATCAAAACTATGTGAAGAAGAGAAAAGCCAAAAATTTTGCCAGGAAGAGAAAATTTTCCATGGTACTTTCTTTAGAGGGTGCAGGGAAGGTTTGCATTTCATACTCAGCATTGGACAGTTAGCCAGAGCTAAGGAATTGTAAGATAACCATATCTGTGTTTATGATTATTTAGTAATTTGTTTGTTGCTTTAAAGAAAATGTTTAGAGTAAAGCCTGTGAATATGAACACTACTGCCCCACTCCTGGATTCCCATTCCTAATCCTCTTCTGGACAAGACAGAAAGTCTACAAACCCTCTGCCATCCAAAAATCAGGGACAGAAGATTGATTTGTTCCTCTCTTTGTCCTGCTGACAGCCCAGCCCATCTGCCAGCAGGTATCAGGGTGCAAAGTGAGAACAACTCAACAGTCCACACAGAAGCTACCAAAGAGCCCAAAGCTACTCACAGGGAAGTGCTGGCTCTTGCACTGTGTACCTATCTTCTCTATTAGTTGATGTACACAAACACAATGGGAACTACATTAACTCATGTTCTGGTCCTTAAAGCAGTCTCCATCAGAGATCAGGACAGTCTGGTGCTCATGTGAGAAAGAGAAGGAGAGAAAATTGTCCTACGCTTGCCTACAGCAGAGAATATATTTCTTCTTCTGAAAGACCCAGAACTGTTATGCTACAGACAACAGATGGAACTAGAACAGCCTTCAACCTGAGGCAGTTTCATGATTCTTTAACTTCCATATTCTCATTAAAAATACTAGTTATTTCTTACTATATTACAGTCCTAGCCCTAAATTGCTTGGGTTCTCAGAGCCATTAATAGCTTCATTAGATGTTTTGTCTCATAGAAACGCCATTGCCTGTAGCTCGAACATATAGTTAGGACAGTTATTTCTTTGTCTCTCATTTACATTTCTTCTCTTTTTCTCCTCTGCTTTTCTCTCTCTATTTTTTTTTTTCTGCATTTTACATGCAAATGCATCAGGAGATGAATTTCCTCACCTTCTCCATAAATGAAAAATGATGCCTGTAACATTTGTTTTGGGGAGAAATATATATTAAATTCCGGTTATCTGCAGGGATACAGGACACAGATCTCAGTGAGCTAATGAGGTACTGTAAGCTGACTGTGCCAGCTACGATTATCTAGTAGGAAAAAAAGGAGTCAGCTTAGAAATATCTGACAGGCTTTTTAAAAAGGAGAGAATACTCAGGGAGCCTGTTACAATGCATGTAGAAACTTTAAAAAACTCTTTTGGAGTTTCTTTCCATTCGAGCGGTCTGAATAGTATAGCACTAATGCTTACTTTAGAGAAAAAAAAAAGAAAGAGAAAAAAAAACATCTTTTCTCCCACACTCTCATCTCTATACTTCTAATCAGGCAGAAGCCAGTGGTTGGTGCTGCAAATTGAGTCAGCAAAGCTTTTACAGTTATCAAGCGTACAGCAAAACATAACCCTCAGCAGCACTGGTCATCACGCCCAGCCACAGCCAGCCAAGCCATTTCATGTACAAAAAAATACCATTCTATATCCTACAAAGTTCTACTGGAAGGTTATTCCTGCAGGATTCAAAATGGAATCTACTTCCATCATTGTAAAAGCTGCACAGAATTTGATGTGCTTTCATTTTATTTACATTTTCAAAATCCTTAGCATTACGTTTTCTCACCTTTCCACAAGGAAAGGTACTGACTTTACAAGACAAATAGTCAAGGTGGGGGCAAGAGGAAGTTCTGCACATTAGCTGTTTACCATGTCCTCGGAGGGAGATCTGGGGAACACTTACGTGGAAAGAGGAAAGCACTCTAATAAAAATATAAGACAGTCAAGAGAAAGGAAAAATAAGGGAAATAAAGGACACGCAGTTACGTTGCATTGCACGCAATTACAGAAACGAAAACAAAGAATATATGAGAAAAAAATCCCAAAATTCAACTTTCTGAAATACTGTGTAGGCAAGAAACAAAAAAGTCACTTTTCAAAAGTTTCTATGTATTATTACTGTTTAAGAAACCTTCTTATTTTGAAACAACTCTCTTCAGCAGAACTGTGTGAAACGGAAAATGTCATCCACCTTTTTTCCTGTAATAACAGATGCCCCAGCTGGACTCCCTTAAAGACATCACCAACTTTCCCACCGACTGCAAAGCATTTGGAAAAAGATGAAAAATGCCTGTGGGATCTACCATGACAGCCCTCTGTTGTCCCTATGAGAAATAATCAAAGGACATAAAAGACCTTTGTGCTAGAAATTCAAACATATAACAACACTGCATCACATACTGCAAAAAAATGCTCAGTGCTATTGCTCTCCAACAAAATGGAGGAGGTTGCTGTATTGGGTGATGGGCTTTAGCTGATGCTTCTCTTCATCTGAATACTATAAACCTGAAAATTATGGCTCTCAAGTCAGCCATGAAGTCAGCCCAGGTGAGGGGGAAGCAGCTGACTGATTGCTGTTCTGATGTTAATTTCCTGTATCTATAATAGCTGTGTTTGCTTCAGTGGAGGTATCTGGTAGGAATCCAGAAGGTTTCCCGTGCCTCTTTTTAGACACGGCCCATACAGTAAAGAATGCTTCAGGAAGCTCCCTGCAGAAGAAAAAGCATTTCTTTAATTCCCTGAAACATTTATCATTACTCACATTGTGGATTTCAGCAGGTTGAGAGCAAACTGGATGATGTGTGTGCTGGAGGCTACACAAAGCACTGTGCAAATTAGCATCACAGCCTCATCACATCTGGTGATAAATAATGGTAATAATTATTTTTAGTATTAATAGTACTAATTACCACTTACCTTTGTTGCCAAGGACTTGAGCTTCCCCAGCAGTGACTGCTTATTTGAATATACTATTTCTTCTTCATTATCTTCCCCCTCCATTATAGCACAACTGTCAGCAGCTGGCAGCTCACACTCTTTTGAGTTCGCTGTCATCACCAATTTGGAATATTTATACTCCAGCCTGAAGACAGGAAGCCATACAGGTATTCTTTTAGTTGGGCTTTTGTTGTTGTTGTTTCTTTGGTTTTGTTTTTTGTTTGTTTTTTTTTACAAATATCCTCTTTTCAAATATTTTATAATTTACATTATCTGAAGTCCTGCTGAAAGGTATGAGTTAGACTAAAGAAATACCCTTTTGGTCTTCATACCTTGAGAAAACGATGTTGCTTCAGGACTTAGTCAACCTCAAACTCTAAAGGGTTAAAAAGACAGCTCCTGTCAGGAAATCATCCTGTAACAGATTACTGGGTATTTTCTATATTTTTCGTTCTAGGATTTTTGAAAACTCAGCTTGGTCGATCAACAAACTGATCGAGCATGGTATTTTTCATCAACACTGTCATGAGGTCAGATCCATGAAACGTCCTTTTGTTCAATACATCAAGCTCACTTTTATATGCAACACAAGTTGCAGCACTTACTTCTGGTTCTTCTTCCAAAAATAGCAGGTCAAGGCTATCAGCAGAACAGCAGCGAAAGCACCAACACCAGCTCCGACCTTTAGCCAAAAATCCACCGTTTCACAAGTGCTGGTTCTTTTCTCTGGCAAGGGAACCCCTTTAATGCAGTGCTTTGGCTCATTCCATACATACAACGTTTCCTTTCAAACAGAAATCATAGAACACCAGAAAATGAGCTGTTTGTAGGAAAACAGAGAACTACTTAAGGTTGAAATAAACAAGCTGTTTTTTGGTAAGTGGGCTAGACATCTTTTCAGTAAAAGAAAACCAAAGCACGTGCTTGGTTTTCAGTCATATTGTCAACTCAGTCGTCCCCTTGATTGTAGCTGTAGATTCAAACATGGCAAAAGGGTTTCCTCTTCTTTAATGATCCCCACTTGATATGCTTTAGTTTGGACAGGGATTATGAATTGGCTGTGCCTGCTTTGGAGATGTTTATCAACAGGGCAGTTCTGAACCAGTGAAAGGATTTCCTAATATTTTATTAGCAGAGGCAGTAGCAAAAACATTGCAAAGAAGGAAAGATGAATTTCTAAACTGAAATCTGTCTAGTCTGCCAAGATGATTATGGCTACCTACGGACTGATGTCCTTTAGGCACTCCATTCTACAAACAGCTTGCTTGCATGTAGGAATGTATCTAGAGTTGAGGTCTTACCCATACAGACACAAGCTAGAGGAGAGCTGTCATGGGCACAAATATTCCTGAGTCTCAGCACAGCCAGAGATCCCCAACTCTACCTGCACTTAACATGTCTACTTGCACAAAGAATTTCAACAGCTTTCAAGTTTTACCCAAATTAACACACACAGCTTGGAGCTGGGGGTAGTGTACCTGAAATCCTTTTTTGCAGGCTCCCTCGATCTCATGGTAGTCTTGCTCTGTGCACAGAGGGCAAGCTTCTGCACTTTCCCACACAAAGTAGAAAGTGCATCCATCGCAGGTGCCAGCAGGGCATGAGCTAGGAGGAGACCAAAGCATAGTTATCATTTATGAAACACTCTGGAGTTTACATCTTCACTCTACATTCTGTTGCTGAAGATTGGTAACAGTAAGTACAACAAACAGGTAAACATCTATCAAGTCAGCAGGTGGAGAAATCTGGGGGAAGAATTTTTCCCATTTTATATAATGCTCTTTCAAATAACAACAGATGTTGGGCTGCCAAAGGTCTAAAAAAACAGCTCAGTTCCTGGCAGTGTGTGCTACCTATGCACCTACAATGAAGAGAAGAAGTAAGCCCTGGGGCAGCAGAACTACTCTAACGTTTCACCAGCACAAGCTACACTGGCGCGTGCCCCTCTCGCTATTCTCCTGAACTGGGTGACTGTTTCCCATGAATGCCACAACTTGGTTCCTGTTCTTGTTAAAATGATGCCTGGGTGATGTCGTCCATATGGAATGTACCTGTCCTGTCATGGTTAATTACTGGGAAGATGTTCACCAGTTAATGAAGAGGTAACAGTTTTACTTCGTCTAAGAGAGACTAATGAGTTTATTATGCATTCAATTGGCAGAACAAAGCTGTACTGGCAATGCTAGGGCATTCATGCAGCTTTTCCTCCTGACAACTGCAGCAGTTCTAACAGCAGTAGTGACAAATAGTCCATGCAAGAAGTTGGGCTGTGTAATTGTGATGTATACCCATGCAGAAAAATTGATGTAAATATTTCTGTTTTACCATCCGGGAATCTGTTATTCTGATCCAAAGGACTGAAAAGTCCAGAGAACTAAAAGCCAATTCTGGCTTACCTTAATTTGAATAACTGATAACTGTCGTCCCTGAATAATGTAATACTTTTTGCCATACATGATAAGATCACTGACAGATCTTTCTCCTCTTTTATATCTTTCACCTTGCACTGCAACTTCATGTGATACTAAATGCTGTGTCTAGGAGATCAAAGAGTTACATGCAATTCTACTTGACATTTATCAGGTACCTCATGACTTATTTGAAAATAGCTGTCTGACTGCTGAGTTAATCAAAGTGGGGCGAGGAAGGGAGATGTCAACAGGAAATGAGATAAGGTACGTCGTGTCAGCGTCAGTTGTGTGATGTTTCTGTCTATGCTCACACTGTTAAAAAGCAGAATTGTTTACTCCTCTCACTACTGGTGAGTTATCACAGCTCACACTGTGTTAAACCTAAAATGCTAGAAAGCAAAGACTCACACCTGAAGGAGATTCACACAGCATCTGATAGATGGTAACTTGTTGCCAAGCATAATTTGCAGAGTGTTAAGGCCCTAAGAAACTGGGTAAACATCTCCAAAGGCATTCAAACATCAGTCACTCAGTTGTCATGTGTGAAGCAGCTGCCTCTCTGGCTTTGTTCAGGTGGGCATGGATGACCTGTCCCAAAACTGGATCCCACACATCTCACAATGTTAGCTTTTGTAGAGGATGAGTGAGGGTATGTACAATCAATATATTTATAGTAATGTCCAGATGGGCTTTGACAGCTCTGGAGGAGAAATGAGTGAGACTTCCTAGCAAGTTAAATGAGGGAGAACAGCGCTTGTCTTTGCTGTTAAGTATAAGCTTCCTACTGAGTTTTCTAAAGGTTTCCTGTGGAAAAAGAGCTTCCAGGCACTACTGGGACACAAACACTTAAATACCTGGGCACAGAAAGCTCTCCTTGATCTGGCTTGTTGGGGTTGCATCTCATTGTCACAACAGTTGCACGACCATCTTCACAAGAGGTTGTTGCTGTTGAAGACCTAACATGAAACAGGAAGAAAAATGTGCGGTCAGTAATGTTTCCACTACAGTAAATACATGCTGCTGTTTCATAAGTCTACATCATTCATCAACCTGCAATACTAATGTAATACTCCTTGCTGTGGCACTTCTGCCGTTGTCAGCTGGAAGAACAAAAAGGAGGAACAGAAGCTTCTTAGGCTTCATCACATCATTCCAATCTCAAGGTACTCTGAGATGGCACTCAGGGAACTGCTCTGTTTTTCTAGCTAGTTTGATTTCTGCTGAGCAAAGGAATAAACCTGCCCACAAAATAAGAAGAAAGATTAAAATACAGAATTACAGGCACTGTTGTGCTTGCTGTGTTACCCTGACAGGGAGTTTACTATAGCTTTTTCCTTGTCCAGGAACTCTAGATTACACTGTTCCTGAAAAAGCAGAAGGTAAGGAGGTTGTTATTCCAAAAAGACTAACATTGTAAGTCAAGTTTATAATATTCTCAAAGTAGTGTCACTGCTGTGGGGTTCAGTCTGCAATATCAGTCAAGAAAATGTGCTTGAGCATTCATGAAGTGTTGAAACCTAAAGTGGTATAGTGAATTAAGATCTATCACTGAAGCCAACATTGAGAGCCAATTGGTACAGCAAATGTAGGTATGTGCCCCAGGATAACCTGCATAGTCCCACAGTTCCAGAGAGCAAACACAGAAACTCAGTTCACATGTTGTCTACCAGCACACAGACATCTTAATAGAGGTGATTTTTGAGCTAATTTTACCCAAATTCTTTTTATGGAGGGAAGTGAATAATAAGAGAAGTATACTAACAACTAAGCAACTTGGAAGAATTATTTTTAACATTAATACAGTCATTTTTGTAACATCAAAAAACACAACTGTGAAAGAAAATATACAATGGAAAGTGAACGTATCAAAGTCACACACAAGAAATTACGGAAAGTAACATGACAGTGGAAGTGGCACTTGGATTAATCAAAGTTCTGATATCACTATCTACCCATCGACTATAATTTAGACTTGAGCAAACAGTGTTGGCTGATTTCATAAAATATTCTTCATCACGTCAACTAATATCAGCCAAATATTGACTAAAGCAATAAAGATTAAAGGTGCATAAAAGATCTTCCCTCACAGCTTTAGTTTCCTTTAAACAAATGAAAGTTGAGGTACCAATTAGCAGGATTTTTTACCTACTTGTAAAAGAAATGCACATCAGGTATTTTGCTTGGAGAGGGAGGGAACATGTCTGTCTTGACACTGATATTTTCCAACATTGTTTCAACAGTAGCTCCTAAAATTTAGGAAAATGAAAATGAAAGGAACAAGATAGGGATGGATTTCTGAGGGGTTCACATGCAGTATCTTCTGTCTGCAAGGTATGGTTCTCACTTAATAGCATTTAATGGCATTGTTATATATTATTCATTTTCCTTTATTCTGACTGAGATTGCAGATTTGTATGTTCCTCATGCAGTCTGATTTTGTCATACAGAAAATATTAATAATAATAAAAACAGTGTACATGGACTATACTTTTTTGTCTGAATTTACATCTATTAGAAGATATCACAGAATAATAAAATAACTCAGTTTGGCAAAGGGCTTCTGGAAATCATCTGGTACTATCAGCTGCTCAAACCATATGCCTTGCATGTGATGCTTTTGTGTATAACTCTAACACAACATAATCACAACATCCTGAGCAATCTGTAGTATTGCAGGAAGAAACCCTCAATGAAAAGATTCAGAAGGATTATGGATTCACAGGAAAGCCCTGATGGCACATTTTGGAACAAACAGGTGGATGCGTGGAAAAACAAAGGTTACACAGGTCTGCACAGACTTTGGAGACCTGAAAGAGAGGAAAACTCAAGTAACACAAATTTTGAGATCCTTTTTATCCCATGAACCAGAGAAGATGGAAAATATTGATCCTGCACCACAACATTTCAGAAGTGGGAGCTGTTGAAACCTAAAGTGGTTGGGGCAGGTTGCATCCTTCTAGTGAGGTGAAAAATGGCTAGAACTGTAAAAAGCGAAGTGTTAGCAACCAGCAACTGATGGTATGACTGAAGACAAGAGTTTTCCCCTTGTTCTTCCAAGAATTCAGACACCCTGGCTACATTCTTTAGTCTGTCCAAGCCTGTGATCATGTAAGTACATGGATCAGTGTGCTCAGTAACACTGCCTAGTTGTGCAGGTGAGGAATGGCTACAGAGCATCATGTCAACACAAAGAAAAAGCAATGAACCTTGTTGCGGCAGCCATAGGGAACACATGCAGAGGGACGTCGTTGTTGTGGAGGGGTCTTCATTCTGAGAATACACACTAGAGTCCCTTTAATAATTACTGCCTCTAATCAAAGATATCGTGTCTAGCGCAGGGCTTCTTAAATTTGGATCTCAACCAAACATTCATTACTCAGTAGACTGGAAGATGTAGCTCCTAGGGACTTTAATATATTCAAGAGGCAATGGCGAGAGTATTCCTATCCCATATGCAGTACTATAAAGCTGGCATCCCTAAGTGCCATTTCTAAAAATAATAACGCTAGAAGCAAAATCAAGTGTGAGGAAGAAAGATGGTATTTCTCAGAAGATATTAATTAGATAGCTAAAAAGCCACAATAGCTCTCTCTTGAATAACAACTGTTTTGACTAAGAGTCCACTTTGGAATAGAGTAGCAGGAAAGGAGACTTTAAAAAAAAAAAAAAAAAAAAACAAAAAAACAAAACATTGGCAGAAGTTTCCTAGAGAGGGAATAGAGAATCAAATAGCAATCTACTTAAATCAAAAGTTTCAGTTACAAAAAGTGATAATGGATGCTAAAGACTTCAGGGAAAAGCTCATGTTTGGCAGCACCAGAAAAATTGTAAGTCTGAGGCCTATTAAAAAATACTAGCAATAAGATATACCTTATGGATGTCAAAGGCAAACTTTCAGCATTTTAAAATGCAGAAGTTATAGTACAGAAAATGCAGAAGATCTTGATACGTTTTCTCTGTGCAAAGAGAAAATCAGGATTACCTGTGTCCTTTCCAAGATAATGCTCGTACACCTTATTTTTTCACTAGCAAGAGAGGATTTTGGCAACTACCTGGGATGCACACACAAATTAGCAAACCCGTATGTTAGAGTAACCAGGCCAACAGGATTTCCCACTTAGAAATATCTGTCTTTAATAGAACATTTAACGATAGTGAAATGTCAGAAGACTGATGGAGAGGGAATACAGTGTAGAAATTCAGAAAGGACAAAACTGAACCGCGGATGAAAATGTGGCTAACACGACGTGGCAGATTAAAAGGAGTGGGAAGTGGAAGACGAGGTTCAGTTAATGCACAGATACACATAAAAAAGCAGACAACATGAACTTGTGCAGAACAGCTTCTGTTCAGTAAATCTGATTTCATTCCTTGAGTGCTGATGAATTTGGTTGCTAAAGAAAATTATGTACATTTATCAAGTATTTCACTAATTAATATGAGATTTTAATTAAAGAGTTGGCAGTGTTCTATCAATTAAGTGTATACTCTGAATTAAAGGTTATTTAACTAATCAATTACAAAATTATCTGTCCATGGCAAATTGTCATCAAAAGGGGTATGGCCCCAGGTTTCTCTAGGCACTGACCCAAAATGTCCCAAAATGCAAGATTTTCATCATTGATCTGCAAGTAACAATGTAATCACTATCGGTAAAGTGCAGATGAGACAAAGATCAAGAAGAATGGAAGTACAAAACAGGGTAACTTCATTCACTTGGTAAGCCGGTCCCACTGGAACATAACCTATTTTAGTGCAGCACTGCACTGCAGGAGATGAAGGCCAGTCTTAAAGAAGAGAGATTGTCCCTTGGAAATTGTAACTCTGAAAAAGATCTTGGTTCTGGATAATAGAACCAAGAAGACATAATGAAATCCTGTGATTCGGAAGGACTCAAAGATTCAACTGTTGCATGTAAATACAAACACGAAAGTGATTCTCATTGTCTTTATAGTGAATTAAATGCTGTAGTAGTATTCTAGTCTGATGCCCAAACCTCAAGAAAAGATAATAACAAGAGGCCACAGAAAGAGCCTCAAAAGGTATGTGGATGCTTGAGAGAAATACATGTTAGCAAGAGACTTTGAAGAATTTGGTCTGCTTAGTTTATCAGAAGAGCAGATGAGCAGGGTGTGATTGGAGATGTGATGATCCCAGTGTACAAAAAAATTCTCCAGGCAGGAAAAAGTAGGTGTGAAATGGAGGAAAAAAATAACAGGAAATAAGTGCTGAACATTGAAGCCAGGCAAATTCAAACGGGAAAAAAAGCGGCTTTAATACAAAATACAGAGATGGTGTTTGTCCAGTGAAATGTATAATAACAGCAACTATGGAAAAGCTTTTATTTCCATTAGTCTTAGAAGTTCAGGTTTGGAATGCTCTTGCAAAGATGTGCTTTCGTCAAAAACAAGTTTCTGGGCTCAATGCCAGGGAGCAAGTACAAACATTCTGTGCCAGTAATGGATAGGTGAGCAGACTAGATGACTTCATTGTCTGCTCTGGCCTTAAACTCTGTGAACTTGTGAGCCGGAGCAATGCAAGACATAATGATGTGCACTGCCTCGTGCTGCCCTCACCTAATTATGCCCCAGCACCACCTTTTTCTGAAACTACCTGAGCTGGGACTTGGCATGGGCAGGAATGCTTGGACTAATGGGACTGCTACAGTGACTGGTCTTGCTCTACATGAGGTGGGCGGGAGAAATGAGAGCAAATGAAATCCTTTTAATTACATTCTCCAGATTTTTATGCTGAAATTTTATGCGCCATGGGACCCACAAGACCAAACACAGGGAAGAAATACTAAAACAGACAAGAGCTGACCAGCCCCAAGATAACTCGCAGCGGTATGCAAAACACAAACCACGTACCTAAGAACCTGTCAGCAAGGCTATTGGACTGAAGAGCCAGGGCTGTTCGGAAGCCCTTGCTGTCTGATGGGATGATGGTGGACTGACAGACAAAAGCTCCCACAAAGTTGGAAAAATCTTCTGATTCTGCAACCATGTCCTTCAGGGTAACATCTGTGATATTGTCACTGCAAATAGCCATCTTTTTACCCTGCAGACAATCAGGAAAAATGGGGAAGCTGTTGGTTGTTGATAGGATGTGGAAAAGTTCGGGAGACATTGCAAACTGTATGAGCTTCATTCGTCTTAGAAATAGCTCGATGTTTCTATCATGAGAGAAACAAATTGCAGCAATAAACTGTGTCATTCCAAAGGCTCCGATTAAAGCCTCGTTTAGACTCAGAAACAAGATGTCACTTACAGTATGAGTCTTATCAGAAACTTGTGCTACGAAGCACTTTGCTCTGTTTATCTTGACAGCACAGTGCTTACTTGCAGAGCATAATAAAATGGCTTGTACAGAAAAAACATATTGCCTGTAAATAATGCACTGTAGAATACCTCTTTATTTGGAATTTAAACCAGATAAAATATTCTCAAAGCATGACTACATTAAATCCATAAGCAGATACACAGCCTTCAAGACCGCATTAATGTCACAAACTGAGACCAATGTAAGAATCTCAGAACAGCAGCAATGAAAGCCAAATCAAGAAATTTGGAAGGCGTGACCCTCCAAAATGCCAAGCACACAGACCTGGTCCTCTAGGTCTGATAGTACCAGGGAAAATGTTTGAGAAATGAAGACCAGATCCACAGGGGAGTATCTTTATGGATCTGTCATCAGCTCTAATCCAGATAGGTAGGCACACATTTAAGCTGAAAAGTATGCAAAATTCTTTAAAGAAATACAACTATCTCATCTCATGCAAAGCCTCTGGTATATGGGGAAGAGATTTCCTAACTTTACAGGGAAAAACACTGATGTAAACTGTGTGCATTGGCTTTCAAGGGATAATCATCCGGTACTGCTCCAAAATGTCAATTCTTGTATGTGACAATATGCTCTGGTACACTCCAAATCTGACTGGGGGCAAGATACAGAGGAAAGCATTTTCACAGCAGTGATGCACACTGCCTCAGTGCAATGCCACCAAGCATCAACATGGACTGCACACTGGTTAACTCAACCCTCAACACCCACTGAGCTCACCTCATTTCCACACAGGCTGATGTTAAAGAAGTGGAAGAACTTGGTCCCACGGGAAGTGAAGCTCGGCCCACTCATTAAGGAGCCCACCTGGCTGAGGTTGCTAAAATCATAACTCAGGGTCTGGTTATCCTTGATGTATGACACCAAGCAGTCACTGAAGCAGGCAGAGTGGTCCTTTGAAGATGGAGAGGAATTCATAAAAGAGAAATTATGGACCAGCAGCAAACCATATAGCTGGCAACTGTGAGTTCATAGAATCATAGAATCACAAAGGTTGGAAACGACCTGCAAGATCATCTAGTCCAACCGCCTTCCCATTCCTATTAGTACCAGAAGCTACTAAACCATATCTCGTAGCTCCTCAACCAGGCGGCTTTTGAACGCTGCCAGGGACGGCGACTCCACCACCTCCCTGGGCAGCCATTTTAGTGCCTGACCACCTTCTGAGAGAAAAAGTTTCTCCTCATGTCCAACCTAAACCTCCTCTGGTACAACTTCTGGCTATTTCTTCAGGTCCTATTATTTGCCTGGGAGAAGAGGCCAAACCTTTTTATCACAACCTCCCTTCAGGAAGCTGTAGAGTGCAATGAGGTCTCCCCTGAGCCTCCTCTTCTCCAGACTAAACAATACAAGCTCCCTCAGCAGCTCCTCATAAGACTTGTGCT
>PPHD01015886.1:1237-15856 GCA_002909625.1 Bambusicola thoracicus
GATACTTATATAACTTTCTCCCTCCTTTGTGGTAGGCCTGTAAGTCCTATAAAAGCAAACCGTGTCCTGAATGTCTTTTAAGATGTCAGCAGGAGACGGGACTGAGAATTGGCCGTAATCCTGAATATGTGGCAGTTGAGTCCAGCGGTTGCTTTGTGCTTTTTAAGAACGGGAAGGTTTAATCCCCAACCAAAGTAGCCTTTTTCTGCCGCTGCTCAGATCTTTAGCTTGCATAAGCCACAGCCTGCTGCTCTGCTTTGGAATTTATTTAANAAACCGTGTCCTGAATGTCTTTTAAGATGTCAGCAGGAGACGGGACTGAGAATTGGCCGTAATCCTGAATATGTGGCAGTTGAGTCCAGCGGTTGCTTTGTGCTTTTTAAGAACGGGAAGGTTTAATCCCCAACCAAAGTAGCCTTTTTCTGCCGCTGCTCAGATCTTTAGCTTGCATAAGCCACAGCCTGCTGCTCTGCTTTGGAATTTATTTAATAGCTCAGTTGTTTGGACATGATTAAAAATGTAATGAATGGAATGAAGCAGTAATAAGATGAAGAGCTCATAAAGGGCTTCAGCCTAAAAATATCTGCTTCGGCACAGCTACTGCGGGGAAGGCTGGGGCAGCAGTCATAGAAGAGTCCACCGCGTGCATCTCTTAAAAGTTTCAGTGAGGGACTGCTGAGTATGAGGCCAACACATCACCCCCCCCGGCTTCTCTTTTTACCCTGTTTTCTCTGCTCCGGTGTCACTTTGGCTCCAGTGCTTTTCCTCTCAGTGCCCGATGCCCATCCGTGGAGAAAAGGGGTTTTTCTTTAGGTTGAATTGCACATCACGCATTGAGCTGCACATCAGCTGTGTAGATTCTCCTTTTCCACTTTTCCTTTTTGGACATCCGCACTGTCCTGGATGTGTGGTTACATTTGAAGTGATTCACAGTCATCTTTCTCTGAGCAGATCTGTACTGCTGAGGCCCAAACGTTCACCTTTAGTGTATCAACGCAGTGGTTTGCTCCTTGTGATGGGACAAGATTCAAATTCTGAGACTCTGGAATCCTATTCCCCAGCTTCCCAGTCCTCTCTCTTTCATTAATGTGTTCTGAGCGTCCTTTAAAGCAATCTTGTATTGTTTCCATGACAATATTTATACAATAGACGCCTTTCATGCAGCACATCTTTGTGGATTCTTCATTTCTAACACCTCCTTGTATCCATTCCTGGTATGTGTGAGGTCTCCTTGAGGTGTTTGTCCATCACACTGCTCAGGATTGGCCTTAGGTGAGCATCCTGCATGGCCATCGGCCCAACCTGTGCTCAGCAAAGTGGGCGCAGTGAAGGAGGGGCATTTCTGCTGTGTTTAACAGAAGGGCAGCACCGTTCCTTGCTGGCAGGTGGGCCTCTGTAGGTTTCCCTGCATCCCAGCCCTGTTTTCCCGAACTGGAACCGGAGCTGCGTGGCTCTGCTGATGGTGCAGTGAGAGCCAGGAGGTGTTTCTCTGGCTGAGATCTGAGCGATGTTGGGTTGCCGTCGCAGTGACAGAACGCTTCTCCATCCCTCCCAAACACCCACACCAGAAAAAGGTCTCTGAAGTGATGTCTGTGATCCAACGTGGCAGCAGTGCTGTCCGTGTCCCTGCAGGTCATGTCAGCTGCGACTTCTGGCTGGTGGTGGGGCGGCTTTGAGGTTTAATTGGTCTTAAGGGCACTGCCACCGCTGCCTTCCCTGCCTGCCTTGATGTCAGCTTGTGTAAGTGGCCTTTTAGTGGCCGTGACATAGGCTGGGATGTGTGCGTGGGGAAAGGGCAGTTCTGCATGGCAGCCTGCCGTGTGTAACAGATGGACAAGGACCCAAAGTCAGAATCATTCACACTTCTGAAGAAATCCAGGCACTGAGGAGGTCCCACATGGGGCTTCCCACATGGGGCTGAAAGCTTGTTCTTTGCAACGAGTGCATGTTACTGCAGAGCTTGCACAATACTGCTTGTGGCAAATTCTGCAAGATAGGCACCTGTGAATTCAGGAGACAGGACTCAGCCCTAGGCATGGTTTTGGGGTTTTTTTTTGTCATAATTAGATCACTTTAGCTTTGTTTCCAGTGAAGAGGATAAAATCGCCTTCACATATTTTGTTTAATCACTTACAGCTGCACATTAGCGGTGCACCTCTAGCGCTAGAAAGCAGAAGGCTTCATGATTAATGCAGCTCTGTTACGGCATCATCTTCAAGTTGTGTTTGCTGGTTATCAGTGAGCGGGGTGTGCACTGAGCTCAGCAGTCCTGGCTGCTTTTACTATTGACTCTTCTATTATACTACTTATATCATACAACTTCTCAGCAGTATAGTATTCCACCTTTCCAGCTTTCAAGGGCATTTCCCCACAAGCTGCAATTTCACCTCTTGGGTTGGCTGCTGTGCTGCTCTGAGGTGATTGTCCCCATTTGTCATGCCTGCAGCATTGGCCATTGGGCAGCACTGAGTAGCCGGGCTTCCTAAAGAAGTACAAAAACACAGGGCTGTAAAGGTAATAAGTTAGAAAATAAATGGTGAAGTGGTTTAAGCGTGGTTAGGTTGGTCTGGTTTTGTCAGACATCTGATGTAGGTGGAATGGAAGTGTGAGTTATGGGCGTTTCTGGCCCCACTCCTGGGGAAATGGGCACAGCTGTGGGTTTACGTGGTTTGCTCCCTGCAGAAGCATGGGGCCATCCTGGTTGGTCCTCTGAGGGCTCCAGAGAGCTGCTGATGTGGGTTGGGTGCAGGGGTGGGAGCTGCTAGAAAGAAGACAGTGGGGTTGTGGGTGTGCAGGGCCCAGGGCAGCCCGGGCGCTGTGGGGTGATGCCCAGGGATGGGCGCCTCGCTGCCGCTATGAGATATTTATTGGAACAGATGTAGTTGGCTACAGTTCCTGTTTCTGGGTAATCAGCCAATAGCCAGAGAAGATCAATACGCAGATAAACAATGCAGGCTCTAAAGTTGGAAGTGGCTTTTTTTAACGGAACAAAGATTGTTCTGTGTGCAGGGATGGTCTCCAGCAAAACGCAGAGCGGATCAACACTGGCACCCAGTGTCTGCATAGGAGCGGGCCAGGCCTCTCCCGGTCCTCCCCAGGTGCTCTGCTTGGCTCCCTAGGAATGGTTAACCTTAATTCAGGGAGGAAGAGGGGACTTGAACGCAAAGCCACCCTCCTGCTCCCAGGAGAAGTCTTTTCAGGTTGCTCTGCAGCTGGTAAATGCCAGTTCAACGAAGCCTTTAAACGTGCACTTAAATCCATTCCTGCTAAGCAAAACACTTAACCGCACGCTTTAAATTAAGCTTGCGTTCAAGTGTTGCTGCACGGAGAAGCGGCAGGGCTGGAGCATGCTCACGAAGATGAGCACGTCCTCAAGTGGTTGCTGATGAGGCTGCTGATGCAGGAGAGCATCCTGGGCTGGGGTGGGGGTAGAGGACCTGGGCATGTGCCAGGGACCAGCAGAGGACTTCTGTGTCCATGCTGCCGTGCTGGCCAGGCATCCTCTGCTGAGCATAGCAAGATGTGGCACAGAGCTGAAAGCATTGGTAGTGGCAGTGAGTCCTGGCTGCAGGGACCCCTGCTTGCTGCAGCTCTGCAGTCACACGTTAGTCCTGGTGGTCGTGTGCTTTGTGAACTCAAACCTTTGATTTGGTGCTGCAGAGAGCCGAGGTGCAAATAGCAAATAGCTTTCCTCTACCCAGCTGTGTTCACACAGTTTGCAGTGGGGTGACACGTTGAGCAGCTCTGCAGTTGGGCTAACCTGGTCAGTGGGCGTTAGAGGGGCAGGCAGACAGCCTAAGCTCCTGATCCCAATCCTGATCTCTTCCTGGGTGTTCTGTGCCCGTGAGTTCATTTCCAGCTCTGTTCTCAGTTCCCCAAATGAGGAGAGTAGACATGTGCTGCCCCCAGACAGGTTAAGATAAATGCAGAAATGCTTGGTTCTGAGCTGTCGTCCATTGATGGATGCTCCATCCCTGCAGGCGTTCAAGGCCAGGCTGGATGTGGCTCTGGGCAGCCTGGTCTGCTGGTTGGCGACTCTGCACATAGCAGGGGGTTAGAACTGGATGATCGTTGTGGTCCTTTTCAACCCAGGCCATCCTATGATATGATGCGCTGGGAGCCCCAAGGGCAGGGAGGAGGGCTGCTGCTGCTGCTGGCTGCTGGGTGCTGTGGGTATGGGCAGGGGCTTCACTGCTGTGTCCACCATGATCTCATTGCTTTCACGTCTTGCATCTTGTGCCATTCCTGCAGCGGGGTGATTAATCAGATCTGAAGCACTCTCAGCTCTCTCGATGCTCCGGGAAGTTGTGCTGGGGTTGCTGTAGTGCATTGCAGGAAGGGAAATTGAAAACTGAAAATGAATTTCCAAAAAAGCCCTAGAACTACTACTGCAAAGAAGATGGATGATGAATCATTCTGGTCTGTTATTATCCAGAAGTAACTATCTAGCTGTTTTTTAGTGAACAAAGAAATATTAGAGGGAAAAAATAGTTTCCATTTAGCTTTATCTCTGTTGGCAGTACTGGAAATGAATCATGACATGAAAAAAGGATAAAATGAAATGAAGAAGATACCATTTATTTCCTTTTCTGTAACACATACTGGACACGTATTCTGAAGGTTGCAACTCTTGGGAGCTAAAACAGGTTGCACTGAGACACTGGTGGGAGATTCTGGAGGTTGGTGGAGGATCCCTGTGGTACTGAGCCCCGCAGCTATGGGCAGAAGGAGAGAGAAAAGTGCTCCCCATGGACCCCCACCTCCCCCTGCAGTTCACCCCTATGCTGGCCGCGGGTTCTGTGCCAATGTGACGTGGGGCTGCAGTTGATTTTCTGGGCTGTGATGGAAGTCTGGGATCCGTTCTGCTTAAAGAACCCTTTGCTCTCCTTGGGTTTCTGGGAAGGTACCCAACGCAGCAGGCAGGAACGCCGCCCTGCCCAGCACTGAGTGCCCATCTCTGGGTTTGGGTGCCGTGGCTTCCACCCACCCCACGTTTGGGCAGTGCAGCCAAATGGAGACCTTACAAAGGCACACTGGAGATGAACTTTGGGAATCAGCGTTGGCTGAGCCAACTGGTTTAGGTCAACGGTTTTGTTATTTGCTTTGTCTACGCAGCATCCTTGCATGGGGATTTATAAATTGTTCCTGCTCTGGTGGCTGTACTCAGGAGCTGTAAGTGCCTGCTCTGGCATTGGCTTGCTTTGCTTTTTTCTTAAGCTCAGGAATGAAAATCAGTTCTGAGTGAGGAGATGATGTATGATCTCATATCGTAAAAGTTGTGCTCCTTGATAAGATTTCAAGGTTACAACAATGATAGCATTGAAATATCTGTCATAAACTACCGTAGATGATTCAAGCAATAAAACTGTTTCTCTTAGCTATGTAAATAGGGTAATAGACTAGAATGCGGTAGCTGGATGTGTTAAATGTTGGGGTTAGTTTATATTCAAACAATACAGAGAGAAAATAGAGCTGCAGATTAATTCGAAAGGAAGCAGGGAGGATTCCTCTTCTGAATGGCGAGCGAGGGAGGGATGGATTGGAGTTTTTGTTTGAAAGCACCTGAACTGGTAACGTAACTCAGCCGTATCGGTGTGATGAGTAGGATGGGGAGCATCTCCGGGTCTTTTGCCTCTTTTCCCTGACTAAAAACAGCCCGTGGGGTTTTAGGAAAGGCTGATGTAATTAGCCTGAATTTATCTTGATGGTGGGATGCTGTCCAAGGATGCGTTGAGTCACATCTAATGACTTAAAAACTACTAATTAATTTCGAATGAACTGGAACGAGGAGGCACGGCTTGATGAGTGCTAGGATTTGAGAGCTTCTGATGTTGGGACTTTCCAATGCAGCCATCCTGGATGAGCCTCTCAGAAAGGGCAAAGCCAAATGGGGTTCAAAGTGGAAGTCAGGGAGCGGCGTGAAGCTTCTGGTGGTTGTCAGCTCTGGCTGCTCGTTAACAGCTTGTACGTTTGGGTGGTGGAAATTTATCCAATGTGCTGTTTCCATTTCCAGTTTGTTTAGCAGTTTTCAGGCTCTTGGGACAATTGCAGCCATGGTTCTCCCCTCCCCTCGTGAGCTCAGGGCCCGTTCAGTCCATGCTGCCATTACCCCATGCTGCCATTACC
The DNA here is from genome assembly GCA_002909625.1 of Bambusicola thoracicus. Lineage (NCBI taxonomy): Eukaryota > Metazoa > Chordata > Aves > Galliformes > Phasianidae > Bambusicola > Bambusicola thoracicus. The sequence continues at coordinate 7,364 of PPHD01015886.1, forward strand.
CCATGGCCAGGGCTCCTCTGCAGTGTCACCTTAGGGAGTGCTCGGGACACGGGTGTTTATGGTTTGATGAGGTGCAACTGCAATAGGATAACCCCATTTCCTTTCCTCTGACATAAAATAAGGTAAGGGTTTGGCAGCCCTTCAAATCAAGACAAATAAAATAAACTGTTCTATATTCATCATGGAAAGCAACAGACTTCACTACAAAATGACTAACAGGACATTCTATTCATCTGCACCAATCTGGTCTGTGGCTGCATTCATTTCCATACAATCACTGGAAAATATTATGTTGATTGCCAGGAACAAAGCTTTTATGGGGATGAAAAAAATCCGTGCAACTAATCTACAGTGGAATTGGTAAATGGGTAAGACAAAGCTTTAATAATATTATTCTGTGCGACATCTGATGTAAATAATACAGTTCTATTAATCTCTCAAGCAATCAGAGTCTGGCTGTTAGAGGCAGCCAAGGATGAGCAATAATATTATCTCTTCTAAGGAACATCGGAGTAGAATTGCAAATCCTTTGCTGCCAACACAGTTGTTGCCCCGGCTTAGTGAGTTGGGGTTGACCCTAAATCCAAGGCACCTGCAGCCCATGCTGGGCTCCTAGGGGCACCCCAGGAGCTTGGGCTCCCACCTTGACATCTGCTGTGGGGCTTCAATGCAGCTGGGCTTTCTCAAGAGCACAGGGGAAGAGGGACACCACCAGCTCACGTTTGGGGTGACGAACTGCTCTCCTGCGTGACCGATGAGGTGACTGAGCATCCTCACGTGGCAGCTGGCTCTGCTGCTGATGTTAACCTGGAAACAGCACCAGCCTCTGTGCAGGGAGGATTTTGGTTCGTGATGCTGAAGTTTTTGTCTTCTGCAGATGTGCACCAGTGTCTCTTATACAAACAAAAATCAACTCATTCAGCAGCCCTATTGAAACCAAAGCAACCAAGGAGTTAATGTTGCTTCCCCCAAAAGCACGTGTATGCTGCCTGTCCCGTAGCACGGTGTTAGTTAGCTAAGGCAGCCAAACGAAGCAGCATTTTTAAATGAGATCCTGTTTTTCAAGTATGATTTTAAGATACGGTGCAGGTTGGGGTTGTCTGATCCTACACAGTTCATTAGCTGGGGAGCAGAAAGTGGTAGAGTGACTTTTAAAAGTGATAGATTTTTATTTATAGCGAAGTCCTAGTCATTAATTTTGAAGGAACGAAGCATAAAACCAAGGCTTGGGTTCATTTTATATATACATATATATTTAAGTGACATTGGTAATTTAATTAAATTGGGGCTTTGAGTATCATTACAGAAAATGAAACATTAGTTCTGCACTGCTTTTCAGCCCATCTGACGTGTTCCATAGCATCGCCCAATGGCAAAGGCTGCGTGTTCACTGCTGCTCTGACGTGCAGCTATTGCTGAGCATGGAGCTGTTCAGGTCCGGGAGGGGAAGTGGGAAGCAGAGCGGTGGGGTTGGGGGCAGGAGGGCCAACCCCACATCCCTACAGACGAGTCCTTCCTTTCCCTCACTGCTGCCCACGCAATGGCGACCATCACCAGCCTCACGAATTCAGTTGTACGGTTATTTGCTCCTACGCTTGAAGCGATAAATTCACTTGGAGACAAGTTCTGCATTCCCCCTCTGACAATGCCTCTCCTCCGCTGCCCCGTCCCTAACCAGAATCCCCTTCCTTTGGCAGTTCTCCCCAGCCACACGTGTGGGAACCCAGGCAGGCTGCAGAACGGTGTTCAGCAGGGAACGACGTTCAGCATCGGGGACAAAGTGAGGTACAGCTGCAACCCCGGCTTCTTCCTGGAGGGCCACGCGCTGCTCACGTGCCAGGCCAGCATGGAGAACGGAGCCTCCTGGGATTTTCCTCTTCCCTTCTGCAGAGGTAAAGAAAGTGCCCTCCCTTCTTCTGCAGCGTGGCGCAACGAAGGGGGATTTAACGAGCTGTTTGGGGTTGGGAAGAACTTCATGGAGCGTAAGCTTGATTTAAAAGAGTTGAAAGCTGAACATGATGCAGTTAATATTGAGGGTCCTTTTTATTGGATTCCCTAAAGCTGCCAGGGTTTGGGTGACTAATGGGAAGGTTATGAAGTGCTCAAAGTATTCAAAATGCCGCACCGCTGCTTTAGCTCCAATTTCTTTGTTTAAACAGAGGCCCAAAAAAACCAACCAAGCAGCAGCTGATTATCCATTGCAATACCCACCTTCCCGGGACCGTGCGTTTTTCTGGATCAGATATTGGAAAGTTTAGACTGGATTTTCTGCTCTTTCCCCCACGTTTTGCTCAGCTCCCCTTCAGCAGGCATTGTGCCTATGAGGAGAAGGGAGTCTGTGCAGATGTGCTGTGGGCTGCAGCCTCCAGCAGGGGAGGTGGATGGGGGGTGATGCCCGGGCAGGGGTGGCAGCAGCACAGCTTTGGTTCCTTTATCAACACAGAGGGCTTCCCGCTAACCCTCTGGAGCCACGAGGGACTGAGGAGGCTGTAAATACACGAGCGTCTGTGTTGTTTCACCCAAACAGTTGCTGCTGCTTTCAAGTCTTTTCCCCTCAATTCCTTGTGTACTTCAGCGGAGCATCTTCTATTGATTCCTTTTATTGACTCTGCTTGTGCAATCAATTAGCAGTTCTAAGCTGTGGCGTAAATCTTGAATTTAAAATGAACAAATATTGTTTGCTGGGCATGTTTTTAATGCTCTCTCGGACGAGTTACACAGCAGGGATGTGTGCTGCCAGGTGGATTTTTGCTTTGGAGCCAAGGGCATCGTAGCAGTGAAGGTTCACCCAGCGGTGCTGTGCTGCAGAGGGACGGCTGCCATTGCCACCTCAGTGTCACTGCTTGGACTCTGTGCTTTTCCTTTGAACCAGGACTCGCTGTCGCCTTAAAAACAAACAAACCAATGAAGTTAAAGACAAACAAAAACAGCTGTGAAGGGCTTGTAGGTGTGCCTGCATTTGGCCTTTTTAGAAGGCAGCAGATTCTGTGCTTGGACGGATCTGCGTCTCCCTCACCTCCCTCCATAGGAAGCGTGCCATCTTCCCATGGCCCAGCTATAATTCAGCTATTTGTGTAGTAGCCCGCAATAAGGGAGGGATTAACTTCTGACCACAACAGGCGTTGAAGTGCTGAAACGTGAAGGTTGCCATGGCTGTAATTTTGCTCCCTGCTGCAGATGCAGTCAGGACCATCTCCACGTTTCTGTCTCGCGCTGCCAAGCTCGAGTTTAATTTTAACACCACCGTTTCCATCTTGTATCCAGCCACGATGATGGAGGCATCTGAGGTACTTCAGAATGAAGGAATATTAAATCCTATGGTGCTTGAAACGGTGCTGTGTGAATTGCTCTGATCTCAGGGAAGCGTTGGCTCGTGGTGCTGTGTGCCTGCGGGCTCCTGGAGGTGCAGCGCTCCTCCCTGAGAGATCGGATCCCGCTGCTTCAGAGCTGGCACCGAAACTTCCACGGCGTATTTTTTTGGAGGCAGGAACTGCAAATCTTCTCATGTAACATTTATATCTCGTCTCAGGAAGGCAGAAAGTAGCGCAGACAATCTGCAAATTGACTTGCTGGGTTCGAGAAGCAGCTGCGCTCCTTCTACCAGAAGTGGTTTCAGCAGTCGGGCGCCGGTGCTGGGCTGATAAACTGGTGGTACAGAGTGCCGTTGTTGCAAGGGGTGAAGAGCCAGGCAGGCAGACGGAGTGCCTTCTGCAGCAGGGAGAGCCGTGCTTTAAAAGCTACTGCCTGGAGAGGAACGTGTGTTTCCCTGAGAGATGGAAGATCTTTGTGGCTTGCATGGCTTGTAATTAATCCTGCCTGTATTAGCTTACTGGTGATCGGTGTCTGAAAGTCTGTAGAATGGATGTGTGTTTTTCTTTTGTAACGCGGGCTGGAGATGGGTGGTTCAGACAAATGAGGATGAAAGATGCCCTCCAGCTGAGCAGGTGTTACCGTGTGGGGAGCACACCATCTGCAGAATAAACTTGTCTGATGTCACCCCATTCAGTGTGGGGATGCCCTTTGCTTCTTCCCCTCCCGCTGTAAGGGCAGAGGTGGGAGACGAGTGCAGAAACCAGCAGGAGAGTTCCTGCCACGCTGATCAATACCTTCTCTCTGGTTCTTTTATGCTCTTGTCTTTGTACCTGCTTTCCTCTCTGTAATGTCCCGTTGTATATTTCGGTAGCCTTGTCTCCATTCCAGTCCTCGTGCATTGAAATAATCAAAGATGCAAAGAAATGCATGGTAGGAAAAGAATAAGAAATGAATGCGTTTGAGAAGCTGGAGCTCGGCGGTGCCAGGGCAGCAGTGCTTGGAGGGGAGTGCTGTGGTTCAGCTGCTCTGTCTTCATGAGCTGTCTGCACCCCTTCACCCATCTCTCCGTTTAGAAGCACTGCTTTTTCAGGGGATAAGTGTACTGCTAATGAGAAAGGAAAGCAGGAAGGAATCCCAGATGCAGGAGGAGTGGAGCGGTGAAGCACTGCTCTGCAGAGAGCAATGGAAGCAGTGCTGTTGTGGCTCCCTGGTGGTTTAGAAAGCACAGTTATATCAGAATTGATTCTCGGACTCTGAGCTAAAAATCACTCGGCGCAGGCTCTGCTCTGGTGAATTATGTTTCTTGCTTATGTGGCAGGAAGGACTAAAACTGTGGTGATCTCATTCTGGGAGCTCTGAAGCAGCAGCGGGTGGCATCTCTGTGCTGGTGTGCCCCTGGCAGGTCCTGGGGGAGAGGTTTGGCTGTGCCTGGGAGCAGATGGGCAGCCTGCAGACACACCTGGAGCGCTGGGCGTCCTCAGTGAGCCTGGTGCTGCTCCAGGCTCTGAACTGAGCTGGCATTTATCCCATCTGTAGTGTCAGGGTACTGTATGGCTTCTCTACTGCATCTTGTATGTCACATCCTTTACTGTTTTCTATATATGAAGGATCGAATCATCTGAGTTGGAAGGGACCTTTAAAGACCATCTAGTCCACCTCCCCTGCAACGAACAGAGACACCCACAGCTCCATCAGGTGCTCAGAGCCCTATCCTGCCTGGCCTTGAATGTCTGCAGGGGGGAGGAGACCACCACCCCTCTGAGACCCCCTCCCTCACCCTGCTGCCCACGCTGCTGTTGATGCAGCCCAATACACAGCTGGCTTTCTGGGGCACATTGCTGGCTCACGGCCATCCACCGGTACCCCCAGTTCCTTTTCGGCAGGGCTATAGAAGGAAACAGGGCCTGGTACATAGTCTAAATGGAGTCTTAAACTGAACCTTCCAAGTCCTACACTATTTATATTGTGACGGTTGGAGTGCTGGAAGCACAGCCCCAGCAGACCTGGAAGGAGCAACCTTCACCTGGATCAATTAATTGCAGACGAGGCAGGGTGGTGTTTCTGCAGCTCTTGCAGGCATGTGGAGAGAAGTCGTGCCCAGATTGTTTGCTGAATTTAAGCAGAACTGATAGGTTTATGATTCTGGTAGGCGTCTGAGTAAGAATTCAGTAAGCCAGCTGAGAAGTTGAGAACATTTGCAAAGCTACATTTTAAGAGTATCAAATATGCATAATCTCATTAAAAGTGGTCTGTCTTCTTATAACTCCAACAGCTGCTAAGATTGTACCGTGCTCAAAATAATTGAATGGCTGTTCAAGAAGATTTTTAAGAAGATCGCGGAACATATTTTAATGGTAGAAAGCTCTGCAGATCTCTAATATGGCATCAAGTCAAAATGCTTTAGTGTAGTCCCTATTTCTCCTTCTACACAGGAACAGCTGCTGCCTCAGAGTCCCAAGACCCCAGCAGTAAATGTGGCTGAGAACTTGCCTGGAGGAAAAGGTTCTTGTGAGAGCAACAGGGGTTTGCACTTGGGTGTGCTTGTGGGTTCTTCGTCGACCTGGGCTGTGAGAGTGCATGAGCACCAGAGCAACAGCTCGTTTGGGCAATGCAAAGGCCATGGGGCTCACATCCAGATGCTGGGCTGCTTGTGGGTGTCCCATGGTGGTGCGGGGCTTTATGTGCAGAGGTGCTGTGAGTGGGTGCCTGCAGGGGCTGATTAACACATTGTATGTGGGAACTGTTGAATCACGGCCTGAACCTCTGATTGACCACCTGAGATGAGTGCTGAGTCAGCTGCAGGGGCACAGGTGAATGCAGTTTCACCTGAGTGACCCTCTCCTAGACCCCATTTAAGGGCTGACTCCCCAGCAGGAAGGGTCTCTATCTGGAGATCCTCCCTCTGGGAGCCCTTCTGCGAGCCTAGGACGCAGGTAAGCTCTTTATTTCATTTCTGCTTTGTAACAGGATAATCTCTCCAATCCAATACCTGTTTGCCCTACACACGTGGAGTTGGTGTTAGCAGCCCCGGTGGGGCAGGTATGTGAAGGATACATGGGCTTCTTCAGATCTCAGTGTATTGCTGAAGCAGCTGTTAGTTAAACGTGTGGCCTGGAGGAGATTGCTGGCTAAGAATCTTTCTTTGCATGTATTTTGTTCTCGTATTTGTGGGGGATCTTATTTGTGAGATATTAAACGTGAACATACAGTAAACTGGTGATTTATGCTGATCCTCTTTGGCTTAAACCACTCATCCTCTTAAAAGCATTTTCACTCTGTTCTGTAGGGGAAGAGGGCTTTGCAAGTAGCTCTTTCACTTTTTGGAAAGGGCCGCCTTTGGAGGTTCAGGTGTGAATCCTGTGTCAGAGTTTGAAGGGTTTCCTGGGTTTGATTTGGCTCCAGCATCAGCAGGAGCCCAGCAGTGTGTTGTGGTGAGCCCTAAGCAATGTGATCTAGCCTGAAAATCAGCCCTGCTTTGAATGGAGAGCTGAACTAGATGGGAGATCTTCTGGCTGCCATTACCTGATGGTTTCAGTTGCGCTTTGGTGTCCATACCAATACCAGTAATGTAATTTGTTGTAAGCATGACTGCAGCAAATGGATATCTTTGAATTCCGAGCAACAGAGCACCAACTGCCCCAGCTCCCCCCACTTATGGCCACGGTGGGAAGCCTATCCCTCTTGCCTGTGTTGGGGTAGTGGATGGCCCTGTGGAAGGGGAGCAGCTCACAGCCCTGCAGACAGAGCTGTGCTCAAAGCACTGCATCCCAATGAGGGCTGAAAGCCTCCTGAGCTGCCCTTGGGATTCTCCTGCTCTGTCCTCGGCTCCGCAAACATTCCCACCTGTGTTAAATTTCAGTTCCGAAGGGTTTTTTTTTCTTCAAGTTGGTAATAAAAGGAAGTGTTTATGCTGTAGAGCCCCGAGCTCCTTGACTAAAGCATCAGAAATGCTGTTCTGTAACACATGTAAGGTTAACAGGCTTTTCTGAGTGACGTGCCAAACAAACTCCGGGCTGATGCTGTAGGTGGGGAAGCCATGAGTTGCTGTGATGCAAGTCAAATTCATGCTTGGCTTCCTTTATCTTCATGGCCGTGTTTTCCTTAGATCCTCCTCCTTTAATTGCTCTAATAGCTCCTGCTGATGGAATTCAGGTTGCAAAAACGAAAGAACCTGCAGCAGAGAGGAGATCTGTACGCAGCCAGGAGATGTCACAGCTTGATTTCTGAATAAGCTGTTCTGATTTAGCACTGATTTTGGTAACTACCCGTTACCTTAAAAAAAAACAGGAACCAGGACATGTAAGGCAGGGCAGTGAGATTCTCCAATCCCTTCTGTTAAATTCAGATTCACTAAATACAGTGCCTGTACACCTGGGTGCTGATGCTGCAGTCCTTGGGGATGCTGCTCTTGCTGGTGGAGGTGCTGACATCTCTGTGGGTTGGGAGCTCCTTAAAGCCACCAACCTGCTGCTCCCAGCCTTTGAACTCTTGGTGGCTCTCCTCCTGCTTCACTAGCTGCACGGATGGGAGGAAAGCTGCAGAAAACAACTCCTAGGAGCCCAATTAGAAACGAGGGATGGAACAAAAACTTAGGCAATAACATGAGGACTGAGCATCCTGCCAGCCAGACACATCGGGCTGCAGCAACCTCCCCACGGAGCAGCAGCAGCTCCGCCATTGGGGTGGTTAAAATTAGACTGAACAAATCATGGTAAGCATGCAGTGAGGAATAAGCTGGCACTTGCAAGGAGACAGACTGGCTGCCCTAATAGGATTTTGCATCCCTCAACGTCTTTCTCCTAATACTGTGTAGTAAAAAAACCAAACCCCGTGCTTCACCCAAAAGCCACTCAACAAAGACGTGTCTGAACTTTCAATGCAAAGATTTTCTTATCAATCTGTACTTGATGGCATGGGTAAGGGCCAGAATTTTATCAGTCGAATGGAAAACACTTTGCTTTTTAAGAAAGCTTTTGATCAGTCGAGATAGCTGTCCTGCAGCAAGCCTGAATGCTGCCCTTGCCCTTGAAAAATGCTGTGCACAGGTGCTGCTTGGTGGAACACTGCTCTGTGCAGTGTTTTTGCTCCCACAGTCAGTGCAGGTGTGCAAAGCAGGCAGTGTGAGGTTCCTTCTGCTCCTCCAGGGCCCAGGGAGCACTGCTCAGGGAGGCTCAAAGCTTT
>PPHD01015887.1:0-10397 GCA_002909625.1 Bambusicola thoracicus
TAAATAATACAGGACTATAAACCAGAGCACTTAGATTCATGATACCTTGGTTTGATTCAGCTGAACTAATTGTGGCTTATTCAGATCAGCTCACATTTTTTGAAACAGTTCATTGAGCTCTAATTTTCTGATTTCAACCTATGTCCTAAAGTTACAGTCTTGGATCATTAAAGAAGTTCAACAAGCTCTCCAAATAATTGAAAAAAATAAATTCCCTTTATGAAGGTACAAGTTAACATTCTGCAGTAGCAACAAGGACAGCAGGAACAGAATAATAAAGAAAATGGCTTTTTGAATTCTGCCCTCCACAACCGCTTCCTACTTTTTTCTCTTTGCCTTTTTTGAAATACTTTGAATTTTGCTAAAATAGCTTGCACAGGTGTGACATTTTTTTCTAGAGAATGCTGTCTGAGCACTGGAAGGCTTCCTAGCTTACATCATCTTCCATGAATGGAGAACCTGACCTTATTCAAAGTTTGTAATGCAAAATTAAAGCAAAGCAAAATTCATTTAACTCTTCCATAGAACTGTTCAAACTGTCCACTTGAAAATTAGATTGCTTCTTAAGGATACCAACTAAATTAAGATTCATCAAGAATAGCAGACCAATATCTCTTAGTTTATGAGGTTAAAAACCACTCACCAATACAAGACATGGTGCAGATTACATAAATAACTTATTGCGGCTGGTTTAGCAATTAAAGATATAAAATAATTATTTGATATTCAAATACATAACTGTGAAAGCTGTAGAAAAACAGGTGTTATTGCTGTTGTTTTTTTCACAGTCAAGCAGAACTTCTTTTCACCTATGAATGCATACAGAAGGAAAAAGTATTGCATTCCTGTAAGTATCACATAAACAGTAGTCCTTGTGTACTTGTGTATGAAGAAAATTTTACTAAAATTCACAGGTGATGAAATAATGCTGAAGAAAATATTCTTGCTATAATCTTGAAATCAGGTCATAAATTCTGAAATGAATTAGTTTGGAAGATACAAGAACAGTTTAACAGTTACAGTTGAACAATTAGGCAAGATATGATAATGGTGTAAATGTTTGTAAGCAGTTAATTGCCAATGTTCAACTACCTTGATTGAATTACTCTCTTTGTAAGATGAATTTATAAAGAAAATACCAAAGTTGTGTACATATGGATTTATTCAACAATTCTTTGTAAACAGCAAGATATTGAATTTAAGGCTGTGCCTTAAATCTTCTACTTGGGAGAGTCTTGTAGAGTGTTGCCCTGGTATGCAAAATCAATTTCATTTGGAGTTGGTTTGGTACTTAATCTCAGATCTAGACCACAGTTCCTCTACACCTACGTCTGTACAGACATATCCTGGGGTGTGCAATTTCATCTGCCTCTGAATCCCTTTCACTAACTTTCAAAATTTTGAAAATTCTCAAGGAAAAAAAAAAAAAAGATAGTAAAAAAAAAGTTATGGTGTTTGATTTTTTTTTTCCCCTGAAAGCAAGAGGTAAGGAGAGAAGAAAAAGCTTACATGTGTCAGGTTTTCTCTGTACAATTGCTGCATGCTCTGCAAGGAATTTTGCAACTGGGGATAAACACAAATGCAGGCAAAAAAGCCAAACTGGGATTGCCCAGGCAGCAGCCAGAGATTTTAAACATCTCAAAGACCGGACCTTCAATTTTCATATGCATAGCTACAGACAAGGAATGATTGGAGAAAAACTTAGACCATTACACTTCTATGAAACTGACAGATTAACCAGATTAACAAAAATCAAGCAGTAGGTATATTTATACTGTCAGCAGGCAACAAGATCAAGCTTTTTAATTGCAATCTCACTGTAATTTAATATTCAGTTCTGCTAAACTTTCAGTTTCCATTATCTTTGTGTCACCATGCTAAGAATAATTTTGGATATCATGTTCACTTAGTAGCCTTGACTCATTCATACCCATCACTTCTGTGTACCTAAAAAACTCTAGAATGTCTGACTTTAAATATGACGTTTAATGGAATGACATAAGAAAAATAGTTGGCAAACCATATCTATTTTTTTATGAAGACTTATCAAATCAGTTTAGATTCAAGAAGGAGAGATACTGAAGCAGAGAAAGAGTGCAGTGCCTTTAGATAAAACTTAAAAGGGAAATTTACACATCTTTGAATTTTGGAATATCTGTTGTTCAGAAGCTTAGAAATATCAATGCTGCTTTTCATTTCCGGTACTTTTTTCTGCTTTTTTATTTTATTTTTGTCCAATTTAAATATTTTGCATAACTACAGTTATTGTGGAGCAGCCTAATGCAGTGATTTGATGGTTACAAAATGTCATGAAGTTGGAATAGTTATGGTTTTCAAAAGTCAAATTGAATAAAAAAAATCTTCAAAGGCTGAATACAGCTTAATATTTCTCAGTGTCTTTGATCCTTGTTAACGTAAACAAAATGAGTTTATTCCTATAGCAATCAAACCTCTAGATAATCAAATTATATAGTTTTCTCAGTAAATTGTAATAATTTTTACTTCAGATCAAACAAAAATTGGAATCAATTTCACTTGCTGTGTTGTTAATTCAAGCACAAATTGAAAATAATTCAGTTTCACAGCAGAAAATATGTATGAGCTACACTTAAAAAAAAAAAAAAAATTCTCCTTCAAATCCTTACTTTGTTATCTTGGAGTTTGGCCCTTTTTATTGCCCTTGCAGTTCTGTGGACCTTCTTGAACACTCAAACAGTCTGCAGGTATTTCAATATAAACATCTATGTAAACATATAAATGCATACACACATGCATGTACACAACTAAAAGATGACTCAGATCACTCAGAAAAGGAATGTGATAAAAAACAGCAACTTAAGATTTATATTATTAGGTCTTCATCCAGGTCTGCCAGAAGCTAGTGCTAAAACAGTCTCTTCCTAAACTCATAATTTCACAGTTGTCTAAAATGTGCTTATGAGTTGTGGTATAGCAATGTCCTTCATGGAATCTTTAGATCAGAAGGAACTGAGGAGATTTTCCAGGATCATTTTCTTACTCAGCATTTTTTATTACAAGGGTCACTTGTTCTATTAAGAGGCATTGTATCCACATGTATCCAAACACACAGAAGGATTCTAGCTGGGTTAAGGTCCCAGCCTCTGAGGCTGACTATCTCAGTACCAAGAGGGCTCAGTGGTGGCCTTAGCAGCCATCAGTGGTGGGTTGGATAAACAGGTGGTACGCATGTTTCCTGGAAAGCTCATTAAAAGACTGTTGTTGTCCCTCTGTGTTAGTCAAAAGAGCATGAAGAGCAGTGAATATGTAGCTCAGCCCAAAAAGGGGAATAAATCCTAAGCAATAGATAAAGATAGCAGCAGGATTCAGCTCATTTCAACCCACATACTCTTTCCTACTCAGTGTTTTGATGCTCAATGTATATAAAATGATACTGTGAATTGTATTTGTTCTGTATTCTAATTGTATCCTGTGATTGCTACATTCTGCTTGCACAGTACTTGCAGTACACTGCTGCATATATTGTAAAATATTGATTTTCTAAATCAATAAGCACATTTCTAAATATATATATAATTTTCGAATGAATAACTATGATATTAAATATTACATTGTCCACACTTGGAATGTCCAAAAGAACCGGATCAGAGGATATTGCACTCTTTTCTTTGTTTTTCTTTCATTCACAAATTCAATTTAAAATATGAGTTGATCTCAAGAATGATTTCAGCTATCTGTACATACAGTACAAAACCCATTAAAACACTACACAGAAACAACAAAACCTCATAAAGAAACATCAGACAGAAATGCATGTCAACTGTTAAACATTGGTGGTGTATAATTATGGAGAAGGATTACAACTGAGTAATGAAGATGTTATAAAATCTGCTAGTTAGCCAGCCAAATGAAGAGCATTATACTTCTGGGAAGCTTCTTTTTAGTGACCAAGCATGAAGAGCTGGATAAATGGTGAAACGATACTTTCTGCAATGTCTCAGTTGGTTAAAAGTCATGTTTATTGCTTTGTCTTTTTAAATTAAATTTGTTTTACAGTGGTGCTTATGAATAATAAAAAAGTACTAAAAAAAAAGGCTATAAAAGACCTAATGTTTGGAACTTTACTGTTCTTCTCAGATGGCTTACAAATTGCATCAATTTACAGTGTTGTTGGTAATGCTCAGATATTTCAAGCTTAATGTCATGTGTCATGCATAGTGTTGCATGAAACCACATAAAATATCCTTTAAACTCTTCATATGGGGATCCTTACCCGCAGCTCCTATTCCCAGATTTAACTTTTTGTATGGAATGATAAGCCATATAAATGTTTTTTTTTTTTTTTTTACAAATACTATTTTCAGCATTTTAACATAAATGCCATCTGTCATTTGGAAGGGAACACCATGTGCCTATGAAGAATAGCCATTTTGGAAATTTCTAAAAATGGATGAATAGAAGTTCAGTCAGCAAAAAAACTGCATTGCCTGTAATTTTGAGGGAACATGCACAAGAACTCTGAGAACTTTTCTCAATACTGATGTCAGATTGCCTAGAACATCATCTTATCTTACACCTAATAGAGAATCTGTTATAGGGGCTGAGGTATATCTTGTTATTTTTACTATAAATAAATTCACTCATGCTCAAATCATGGCAAATAATGGAGAAAAAAATCTTTTGTTAGTAATTATGAAGATGAGCAGAATCTGCCAAATGCAGGATAAATTTGCATACTGCTTTACAGTCATGCACGTTTCATTACACTAAATTCAGAAAGTGATATCTTAACACATGATGAACATTGCTCCATGAGTAGTCCAGTTAAAAAAATATGATCTCTCATGAGGCCCCATCTGGATTACTGAGTTCAGGCCCCCCAGTATAGGGGGGTACATAGAGCCCTTACAGTGGGTCCAGAGGAGGGCCACTAAAATAATCAGAAGGATGTAGTACCTCTCCTATGAAGAAAGGTTGATGGAACTGGGCTTGTTTAGCCTGGTGAAGAGAAGGCTTCGGGGAGATCTGATTGTGGCCTTCCAGTACTTGAAGGGAGCATATAAACAGAAGCGGGAACATAAACAGAAGTGGGAACATATGAGGGTGAATAGTGGTAGGACAAGGGGGAGTGGTTTTAAACAGAGACAGGTTTGACATTAGGAGGAGAATGTTTTTCACACAGAGGGTGGTGACACAGTGGAACAGGTTGCCCAGAAAGGTTGTGAATGCCCCATCCCTGGAGGCATTCAAGGCCAGGCTGGATGTGGCTCTGGGCAGCCTAGTCTAGTGGTTGATGACCCTGCATGTAGCAGGGGGCTGAAACTAGATGACCATTGTGGTCCTTTTCAAACAAGGACACTCTATGATTCTATGATCACTGTCATACACAGTCCCAACAATAGGCAGGATTATTTTCAAGATCTGACATATGATCATAAGCAAATTAGTATTTTTAATCTGTTACAGAAATCTAAGCATATAAAAAGAAACTGAAAGAATCATTTTGCAAAATATTTTTCATAAATGATATTGGGTGAATATCACAGTATAACTTGTGAAATGTCATTATTATCTGAGGAACATAATTAAACTCAAGATTGAAAAATTATACAAGGATTTATTCTGACGGCCAATTTTTGAATAACAATATCCTGTATTTTCAGAACAGTAGTGAAGAGAGCTCTGTTTCCCTTGAAAGAGAGTTAATTAAACGAGTCCTCTATATTGAAGCAATTTCTAAGACTTTCAATGGGTAATAAGTATATTTTTGTATCATTTCTTATTTTATTATACTAGTTGTTGATGTCCAGTCTTTAAAATATTTATTTTACTCCAAAATACGAAACTCAAGAATAAAAATGCACCTCATGTTTTACATTTAATCAGTGCCAGCTTTTCAGTTCCTTATTGTTCTAACTGCGAAAACTGCACTAACTTCTCATCTGACCGAAATTTGAAGTTAATTAGTTAGAAATAATAATTTACAACTCTTTGAAAAATGGCCACAATTTATCACCTCTTTTTACATCACCGTGGGTCAACATGGAACTGAAAGCTAGAAATCCTACACTGAACACAAAATAGAGGTTTAAATGTTCATAAGGGACATTTCATGGAGTAATCACTGAAGATGATCAAGGATTGTTTAGTCTTGTACTACTTTAGTAAGCAATTCCAAATCTAGCTTTTGCAACTCATAAGCCTTGAATTGATTGATCATCTATACATTTTTCACAAGTCTGTGAAATATAGTTCTTTCTCATGTAAATATGTGAATATTAATGACAATTACTCATGTTATTTGAGCTCTCATTTCTGCAAGGTTTTTTTTTTTTTTTTTTTTGCTTTCCTATGGCTAAGCATAAAAGGAACTAGAGACTGATTAAAAAGAATCCTGAAAAACAAAAACATAATAATGATTTAAACAAATATGGTGAATAATTCACATGTAGATTCACTGTGTTGCAATTGACAAAAGTTCTTTGGGAAGAGAAGACTTTCACAGTTCTTTGTGCAATGAGATTGCCTTTAGAAAGACAGGATCTATGAAGAATCAATAGTTTCTCAAATGCTTCCTTGAGAGCTGACAGCTTTCAGTCCTGACATTTTTTCTCCTGTTTCTTTGAATGGTATGTCAGTCTCCCAACTCTTGGCAGGTATATGCTCATACAATCATCAGTGAGTCTTTGGCATCCCATTTTTCCCTGCCCCTGTCAGTAATCACTTCCAAGCTTGCCAGATGCTGATGATTTCTCCTTTGCTTCCTTTAAAATAGCTGATCTCATTTCTGTGACTGGGTCATGTTGCATTTTGTCTGGCACTCCTTCTAGCATGGGAATCCTCTTACGTCATTCTTTACTATTGTCACTCTACTACTGTACTGATCTAATGGAGCTATTTAATTTCCTGATTTATGATGACTGTTACTATGAATGTTTTCAGTATTTACCAGTATGCTGATTCCTGCAGTCACAGATACCAATTACTCAGTTTTTATTTTGATGACTGTCTGGTTGCAGATGCAAACACCTGTTTTTCATATCTTCAGTTGTCCTGTGAGCCTAGAGGTATCTGAATAATCATCTGCCTTAAAAATTTAGTGATAGACAGAATACTCTACAAGCTAATAATTACAATAGTCTTTGAAACACAGTCTGGAAGCCTATACATTTTGCCAAATTTCAAAAATATTGACACATGCCAAGGCATGTAACTAACATGGCTTTTACTGTGAACACTGTAGTTTTATATAAATCTCTTTAATTCTTTTAAGCAGGTTGTTCTAAACTTAAAATTATAGGATGTTAAATTTTACATTTATTAATTGACCTATGTACTGATGCAATGTTGGCAAAAGAATAGACTGGGGATTCACAAAACACAGTAGAAAATGGGGTTGCTTTTTACTTTGAGAAATAT
This sequence comes from Bambusicola thoracicus, assembly GCA_002909625.1. Lineage (NCBI taxonomy): Eukaryota > Metazoa > Chordata > Aves > Galliformes > Phasianidae > Bambusicola > Bambusicola thoracicus. The sequence goes on from PPHD01015887.1 coordinate 7,399, forward strand.
ATCATGTATTGTTCTTCTGGGCATACTGACTGTTCTTGGCCTTCCATTAAGGTTTTCTTTAACAGTTAGTTTAAAACATACATTTTCCATAAGATAGAATAAAGAGCTAGAAGCAGTATTTCCTTACCATCGAGTCTGAGGGCTATTTTCTGAATAATCTTTGTAGGAAAATACCAATATGCATACTAAACTAAGTAAATAACAATATTACTGAGAGATGTGCATCAATTTATGTTAACACTTGCTTCAGGACCTCTCTAGTTCCTTGATTTTGAGAACTAAAATTGACTTTGTATCTTATAATATTTGCTGTCTAAATAAATATTGAATCAACTTCAGTCTGTATGCAGAAGGTCTGATTCCCCCAGAAGGATGCTATTATTACAAGAAATCAGAAGCAACAAAAAGGTATATCAGTTTCATCAGAAATGTCAGTGAAAAGGGTTGTAAACAGTAGGAGTTGAAGGAAGCGCTTTCAGCTAAGCAAATCTGCAAAGTGCTTGTATTCATTATTCAGGTGTGCTCACCTGAAATGACTTGTTTTTCAAAAGTACTGAAGTCCCCTTACTTTCATTTTAGCCAGTCAACTCTGTGAATCCTATGCATTATTCTGTAACATGCTCTCATATAAATCCGAAGTCCAAGAGGCAGTTATTATGACAGTATTTAATAGAACATCTATGAATAATCCATTTATTGCTTTACTACATCTGCATAAGAGAGAACTGAGTTGGTTCTTTTTGTTAGCTTGTTTGTTTGTTTGGTATTATTTTGTGAAAATACTAACTGAAAATATTAAACTGACTTGATCGCTGATTTTTAACTGTGCAAGGAGCTGAAATTCCTGTTTTACTATATAGGCTTCTCTGGAGGCATTCAGATTCTAAATTTGGGTACACTGCTCTTCAGTAACTCTTACCTAAACTTCATCTATGGATCAGGAGATTAAGGTATATATGTACAATTTGATGTATTATGCTTAGAAAAAATAACTTAAAAATAAGACTGAGAGATTATGAAACATTTTCCTATCTTAGTAAGAAACTCAGTTGCCAAACTTTAGTTTCCAACAATTCATAATTTCACTGTATTTTCACAGAGACTTTATTATGTATTTTTTTACAGAAATTTAAAATTAATTGATCAGAAAGTGAGATTTTTTTTCTTTTAACATATGTTGTGTAAAGAAAGAATTGTGTTACACTACAGTTTCTTCTGCCAAATAGAAGATAATTGGTACTTTGCGTTAATGGACTAACCTTCCACTTTTCCCCCATCAACTGTAGCTTTAACAGCATATTGACCATGTAGCTTTCTTTGAAGAAGGAGTACATATTTTTGCTATCAATCGAATGACTCCATGCAGAATAATCTATCCCCATATACTTCAGATCAACCAAATTCATTTGAGTTAAAGACAAAAAGCCTGATAAAGACATTACTTGAGTATGCACGAATGTAGGAACATATAAATACATTTATAATCAGTGTATTTCTATAGTCCAAGAAATAATTGCCAGCTTTCCAGGCATGTCATACTGTTGCCATTATTGGAGACGGTAAAATTTTGTATAGCTTTTATGAAACATTATTCTCTCACAATAGGATAATGGCCTCAGTAAATGGAGAATAGTACTTATCAGAGAGATACACCTTGGTACTGCATAAAATGTATATCTGTTTTAAAATACTGATTGTTTAAGATTACAATAAAATAAAAACAAGACTTGAATACAAAAAATGAAAGCTTTTCAGCAATGTGCTAGGACAGGCAAAGATAAAATTGAAACACCCTGGAAATCGACATCATGAGAACAGTAGCAGGAATTCTCCATCTCACAAACAGTACTGTACAAGCATCCAGTTCTCTAAATATGAGATGTACATTCACATCCTATGTAACTGATAACTAGAAAGTAGAAATAATTAAGAGAACACTTTTTTACAAATGCTGCTGAGTACTATTAAGTAATCAACAATCTATGGGCATTTCTCTGAGCATAAAACAAAGATGATAACTATTTAAAGCCATGGAGTACCATAGAGATTTTTTGTGTTTTATTTTTTTATAATTTAGATTGAAGCAGTTGGTGCTGTGCACGGTGTCCACACTGTGTACATCCTGCAAAATTTTGCTTTAGACTGGAGTTTCCTTTTGTGGAATGAATGCTCATTGACATTGCAAACATGTCATGTCACTGAGTAGCAAAGCTGTCACAGCTTTCATCCAGTTGAATGCTCTGAAATCACTCCATTCCATGAGCCAAAGTGAATTGAGTGGGAACAAGTGGGATACTCATATAAAAGATATAGCTCCAATTGAAAATAAAGCACTTAGATGTACCAAAACTCACATTAGAATAGTATTTTTCTGTGTTCTTTGGATCTCGGAGGTTTATTTGGTTACTCATTTCACCCAAAAATCTTCCTGGAAGGTCTGACTAAATTCCAGTCTGAATTATTACTGACATTTTGATTTTACTGTTCTTTTCACACTGTAGCTTCAATTTCCCTATTTGAAATCTTCAATTACAATAGCCAGTCAATCACTAGTAAGGATAATCTCCTCTAAAAATATGCTTTGTCTTCAGGGGCTTGTTCACCTTCCAAGAATGGCCAATGTATTTATTATGTAGGAAAAAATCTTTCTGAGTTAGATTGAACTCTGGGCAACCTGGATGGGCCTTTTTTCAGACATGGAGTTTGGTAAGCTGGCAGTTTAAATGTGGAAAAACAAAACAAAACAAAACAAACAAACAAACATACAACCACCCAACACCCTACACTATCTAGCTATAAGTACTTGAAAGGAATAACAACAAAAATCATTTTAATACCTAGACCTGGGATTTTACTCAAAGAATCAGAAGAGGAAGACTAAAATGTTAAATAGGAAGAATTCGATTCTGGTGAAAACAGATCCCCGAGCTCATAAATTAACATAAGATCAATTTTAGGATAAAAAATTCTTAGAGTGTTTTTTTTTTTTTTTTGGTGAA
>PPHD01015888.1:0-15855 GCA_002909625.1 Bambusicola thoracicus
CCTGGTGTGGCTCACAACCTGGGGAGGGCTGGCACCACCAGGACCTGCAGACAATGCCCTGAGCCCTTGGTTAGTCTGCCAGTAGGAGGGCAGGATGGTTCCTTTTGGGAGTGCCTCCCCACCTGCCACCCTCCCCTTCCCAGCCCTTCATTTGCAAATGTTGGCAATTAAAGAGCAGAAAATCACCAGGAGCCTTTGGAAATAATAATAATAATAATTGCATCGTGGGCATTTTCAAAGGTTCCAGGGAAGGTTCAGTTTCAGGTTATTTATCATCTGCCAGGAGAGGTTCAGGTTGGATATCAGGAAAAGGGAGCAATGGGACACCACTCTCAGACATTGGGTTTGGGTTTCGGCGGCCCTGTGTGGAGCCAGGGGTGGACATGATGGTCCTCGTGGGTTCATGCCAACGTGGTGTATCCTATCAAAGATAAACTCACTTGTTTTTTTAAGGAGAGACTGAAGCCTGCCGTGGCTGTGACCCGAGGAGGATGGTCCACACTATTCAGCACAGCCTGCTCTGAATTGACTTCAACAGCCCAACGCAATCGTCCCCAGGAAAACTGCAACAGGACTGGCACATTCTGTGAGTTCTGCTCCCTTCTGCTTGTCTGTGTTCCTCCTACCAATACCCGAACCTGCAGTTGGTTCTCCTCCGCACTGCAGAAACCATTTCTCACTCATCTCACCACAGCACAAGCATCACTCCGTGACGGTAACCACTGCGCGGGCTCTCAAAATAGCTCCGGGAATAAAAATAGTACAGCGTCTTTTATCTCTTCCCTTTGTTCACCACCAACTACTCCAGCAAATGCAGATGGGGCACACGTGCAGTAATCCATCACCTCATTGGCCTTTACAACTCATTCAACACTATGGTCTAATCCTGACAGGTCTTGTGAACACTCCTCTGCTAACAAGGGCTGTCAGCTCCCCTCCAAGGTGGGCAGCTCCAATGGTAAGATACGTTGAACATGTTCAACGCTGCACAAAACTCCCACCCAGGCCTGCAGGAGATTCTGCCCTGCAATACAGGTGAAGCAACAAGTGGCTGCTCACTGGGAGAGGACTTGGAGTGGGGGAGGCACGACAAAAAGTAGATGGCTAAACTGCATTCCATCTCCTCATGCGGGATGAGAACTCGATGGATAGGACAAAGCGTTCAGAGCCAGCCTGCTGCTGCCAACCACAGTGCTGTGCTAGAAAGGTTTCCACCAACGCAAGGAAATGAGAGGGCCTTCAGTCATGCCAATTGTAGCTAGTAAAAGGCTGTAACAAGTGTCAGTTGTTTTCACTGCTCGTCCAGCTTATTAGCTAATGAAGTAAGCTCTGCATATTAAATGTTACTGGCATGGTTCATCAAAAGATGATTGCAGTGCCATGCGTTGTCCTCCACAATCACCCCAACACGTCATTCTCTGACCCCTTTTATCTGTTAAGCTCTTCTGGAGGAGGAAAAACAAATCACATCCTCCAGCACAAATGAGCTCACTGGAACACCCATTGAGCTGCCAGGCATGAAATGCCATCAAGTATCACATCCCTGAAGGGGGAACAAACGTGTTTACAGCACGGGATGACAAGGAGTGAAAACACCAGCATGTTTCTCAGCCTCACCTGATGCAGTGTTATGAACAACACTGGGACACCCTTCACTGGAAGAGACCACCCGGCTGCACAGACAGCGCAATGAAAACCACTGCTTGGAAGATAAAGGCGCAGCTGCTATGGGTACAGAGCCCTGAGCCTGCTGCTGGGGTACAGCGTGAGCTGGAGCCCCGCCACAGCAAATGGCACAGGGAAGAGGGAGGCCGTGCCCAGTGCCCAGCCTTACCTGCGTCATCTTGGCCAGGTCCAGCGAGGGCCGTGGCTCCTGTGCATCCTGGGGCCGGCGCCGCTTGACGCCCACCTTCTTGTCATTGAGGACACAGGGCTGCGAGCGGCTGCGGCACAGCCCACCGGCACGGCGGCCCAGCTGTGGTGTGGAGGCTGGCGTGCTGCTGGCTGAGGGAGGGCCGGGCTCCGAGGACGAGAAGCGGTCGTGAGAGCAGGACAGGGAGCGCTGCATGTCCGCCCGGCCGCCCTCAGGGCTCCAGGTGTCACCTCCAGCCCCCGATCTCCTCGGCAGGCAGCCCGGGCGGTAGTCGCAGGATGAGGCCAGAGGATGGGAGCGGGACGGCAGGCTGAAGCTGGAGCTCCTCTGCATGGTGGCCGAGCCGTTGGAGTAGCGCTGGACGCTCCCCCCGCTGTAACATCGCCTCTTCTCAACCGGCGTCCAGACCTTGGAGCCCAAAGGTCTCCATGATGTCCTGCAGCTGGACATTTCATCCGAAAAAGACAGCGAGCGGCACTGGCGCTTGCTGGGCGGCGCCGATGGGTTGCTGTGAGGATCGCTGAGGCTGAGCTCTTTGATGAGGTTGGTCACCGAGCAGGTGCTGGTGGCCTCCCGCGGCCACAGCGTGCCCTCCTCGCCCTTGTCGGCCAGGCAGTCCCAGATGTTGGTGCCCGGCTGCTCGATCTGCAGTGGACATTTCCTGCTGAGGTCTCCCCATCTGTCATTTTCTGGTTCGGAAATGATAAAAACACACACCCATGGGCATTAGCGTTAATTAATGCTGTGATTCGCTTTCCACGTGCATAAACAAAGAGAAGCATATGGGACGTTTTTCAGTACAAATTAATTAACTCTCGGAAGATGGTTTTCCGAACCGCCAGCACAATGGTTGCTGTGACATAGATGGAGAGACAGAGAGACACAGTGATGATTGCAGAAGCAAAACTGCTAGAAGATGATGGAAATCTGCCTTTGAATATCCCAACTGCACTGGCTAAGGGGCATCCAGCATTAGGAAATGACACGGTCGGTGCTGTATCTCTGGGGTAGATCATGCCTTGGATGCTCTCCTTTCATCTCAGACTCCACAAGCAATGGCTGCCTGAGAGGTGCACAAAAAAACCCAAAGTCAGGGGCCAAAGCTGCTGCAACACTGGGCCAAGATGGACCTGGGGGCTCCCCCATGGCAGAGGCTGTAGCCACCATTGTGGGCAGAGAAATACAGACAGGACATCAGAGCCTGCAGGATGCCAGAGCTGTATGCCCACTGGGCTGTCTTGCTTGCTAACTGCTGAAACAGCACTGCTCCAGTGAAGCCAATAAAACTTCATCCCCACTAAGGCTCTGAGCACCTCTCCCACAGCCAGAGAATCACAGAATGGCTTGGGTTGGAAAGGACTTCAAGGATCACAAATCTCCAACCCCCCCACCACAGGCAGGGCTACCAACCTCTATATCTAATACTAGACCAGGCTGCCCAGGGCCCCATCCAACCTGGCCTTGAACACCTCCAGGGACAGGGCATCCACAGCCTCCCTGGGCAGCCTGTGCCAGCACCTCACCACTGTCTTGGTAAAGAACTTCCCCAGTATCCAACAGCTACCCAAAGACACTGTGTCTAATTGACATAACAATCTCTGTGCTGGCTGATGCTGTGTTAGATGCCCACCTCCCATCCTTCCCCCCCAGACTGGGGTTTCCTGGTGCTTTGGCTCACATGCCAATCTCCCCAGTCACCCGTGCTTCTGCGTCCACCAGTTTTGCACATTTTGCACTGATCTTCCAAATCTGCAGGTTTCAGGGGATGGCGTGCAGGCATTCATTTTATGAGATGGGTTTTGGGGTTCTGCGCAAAGCTCTGAGAAACCTGTGTCTCCAAAGTCAATGGTTTGTAACTGCATCCAAAACGTGTACAGCAATGGGCTAAAAGCCACTTCATAGAACCGGACAATCATGAAGGCTGGGAAAGACCTTTAGGATCCCCAAGCCCAACCCCAGCCCATCCCCATCGTGCCCAATGACCACGTCCTTCAGTGCCACAGCCCCATGGCTCTACAACACCTCCAGGGACGGTGACCCCACTGCTCCTTGGGCAGCTGTGCCACCGCATTACCACTCCTTCTGAGAAATTTTTCCTAATATCCACGGGGACATGGGGAAACTGCAAACCGGGCTGCAGCTGCGTGCAGAGATCCCAGTGATGACCATGTGAGAAGAGGATTAAGCACGATGATCTCATTCACACACATGGTTCCCTGACTATAAAAGAAGAAAGGAGGACCGTCAGGGCTGGGCTCCTTGTCATGGGCTGCTGGGGCCAGCAGGGCTCTGTACAAACACGCTGCTGATGCTCAACAGGAAAACCATGGTAGGGCTGCACCATCAGCTGCTGCAATGGAAAAAAGTCATCACCCAACAGACCTTCTCTGGTAACTGTTATTGTTGTCGGGAGGCAAACCGTGCTAGCTAACCGTCGCTGCAAAGTTTCATGTGATCATATCTAAATGGTACAGTATTTTTTAGGGTTGGGCCTTTTTTTATTTTTTTTATTTTCCATTTAGACAACCAACCGAGCAATGAACTCAAAGCCGTGCCCAGCCTGCAGCTGCAGGTACAGCCTGAGGGCAGGAAAGATGCCACAGTACAGACCGCTTCCTACCAGCGCCCGCTTCCAGCTGGGAGGTCAGACCCAGGGCCCTGCAAGCTGACACCCCATAAACCCCTCTTGGCTCCTTTCCTCATTTCCCCCTTCCAGCAGCTGCCGGGACAGCTCCATCCCCCTCGCCGTGCCTTAACTGCTGCTGTCCTCATTTCAAAAAAGCACGATGAAAAGTGAGAAATCGCCGCTAAACAATTACATCTATGTTTAGATCTTTATTATTTTCCCCCCTTATTATGCTGCCAGCAGAGAGATTTCTCGGGTCAGGTCACCAGACAAAAGAAACAGAAATAGAAGCTAATTTTTTATGGCAAGTTGCCACGACCCCCATGCCCAGACGTCACGTTTTACAAAAGGCCTTGGTAAGCTCGTTCAAGAGGATACAGGATACCTTCCTCTTTCGACATTACTTCTGCACAAACAGCTGTAAACCTTCAAAAAGCAAACAACAAATCACAAAGAAAATTGCAAGCATACTGTTATCCCGAGCAACAACTTCGGGTTATTGTTTGCTTTCCGCCTTTGTGCTCAGCTTGTGCTGGAGGAAGCTGGGGCTCTGGAGGGGCTGCTGCCATCCAGGAGATGCTCGTGGATGGGGTGCTCCGTTCCCCTGCTGCCCCCCAGGACAAACCACCCATACAAAGCCCTGCGAGAACCCAGAATGTGGTCTTTTTCCAATGCAAAGCGATGCTAACAGATTAACAAATTGGAAACAGGGATCATCTAAGCACTGAGGATGTAATTAAAAGACTTGGGAGCCACTTACGAGGGAAGAAGTCTGTTTTTCTGCTCAACTTTTTAAGACTAAGATTCACATCCTGAGAGCACTGATAACAATAATTGCAGTGGAACCATTAATACTTGCTGCGGTTAAGCATGTATTAAGTTTCTTAAATTACAAACCTCGGCTTGGTTTACCCAGAGGCAGCAATTTGTTCCAGGGCAAAATCCATCATGAGAATTCCTCAGTTCAGAAATAAACGGCTTTGCTGGAGAGCACTGTTTGCCCATTAGAAAACAACGCAAGGGCATTCACAACCAAGGCATGACGTAGATGCTGCACATGGAGCTCTTCCCTGCTTACATGGGTCCTTCTTGGTGGTCACAGTTCTCAGACAAAATAGCCTGGGCCTCTTCCCTTTGGATTTTAACTTGAAACTGCAGAACTAAACGCTCGCAGCCCTTTGCTGAACATACCCATCGATGAAACAAGGATGAGTTTTCAGGTGTGAGGTTTAAAACACTACCATCTACTTCTAAGCTTCCTCTGGGGCAAAACCCTGGTGTTTCCTCTCACAAGCACACACGTCTGGCCTTGAACATCCATCTTTTCCCCTGGGTAACTTCTATCACATCAACCAAGCCCAGAGGTCCAGGTCACGAGGCTCTCAGAAGCTCTGTTCCGAACCCATGGGGACTGGTACCGTCCTCAAAGCATCCCTAAGATCTGTGCACAACCAGCTCTCATCAGATGAAGGCATCCAGGTCACTGTAGGCAGATTTCCATGCGCTGAGCTCCACATTTCGCACAGGCCACACAAGAACTTGTCAGGTCCCTTCTCCACGAGCTCCAGAACAGCATGTAATGCCTGGAGGGCACTCCTGCGAGGAGAGACTGAAGGCATTGGGGTTGTCCAGTCTGGAGAAAAGGCTGAGAGGAGACCTCGCTGCTCTCTGCCAATTCCCAAGTGTGAGTGCTCAAGAGGTGTTTGGACGATGCCCTCACTCTATGCTTTAGCTTCAGTAAGCCCTGAAGCAACCACCACAGCCCTCGTACCGAGACCTGAGCACCAAAACTTCCAAAAACAACCTCACCACAGAGAAGGGCATCAAATCCAAACGCTGACACAACTTCAACTACCACGACACAGTTGTGCTGCTGCAATATTTTTTACGGCTCCTTTCTATACATAATGCATGATCCTTCTGCTCAAGTTTCCCCTACGTTCTTCTCCTGTGAAATAATTTACATTCATACATAATTTATTACAGCAACTTGTAAAGTAATTACGGGTTTCAATCAATTTTTTTTCTTCTCCTTTTTGGCAGATAAACTCCATTTGGATCCTAACCCAAACATTTCTCTTCCTTCGGGTGCACATCCAATTCCCTTTTTCACATGTTCTTTGCGTTCAGTGTTGGTCTCCCAGCCTCTGTGCAACGTGGAAAGGCAGTTTGTATTTTCCACTGCCCCCTGTTTATGTTCAAGAGATGATTCTAAGCGTGGAACAAATTTAATGGTTGTAATTAGCTGATGGCAGCACCACGGAGCCTGACAGCCCTCCTGCTTTCCCATGGCACAAATAAGATCAAAATAAGATGTGTGGAGCTGTGCTTCAATGGGGAATGCAAACAACAGGCCCATACCTACTGCCTGAGAATGTGCCCCGGTGACGTGTGCTTGGTGTCCATGGCCATATGACAAGAGGAAAATGCACACACTGTTGGTAAAACCAAAACATTCCTCCCTCGTCACCTCTCTCTCTCGCCAGCAGTCACCTGGTGATGATGTCAGGTCAAAGATCACTTCTTGCTCTCAGAGAACGTGAGGATGTGGCTGTCATTATACACCCACTGAGCTTCTTGCAGAGGGCTGCAAAAGAGCACTGCTTGCTGCTACTGATTGAGATGCCAAGTGCTTCTTACATACCTGCTTGGAGAGGAGTCAGGCAATATAGCCACGGCATTGTTAAAATAGTGCAAATCTTCCACTGCCATCCACCCACAGACAGAAAATCCTCAATGCAGCAAGCCAAAAGTAATACCCGAACTTTCTAAAATGCTGGCTGCTCTCTCCAGCACAGCCTCTGACACTTCCACAGGGGTGCATGGTGGAGAATGCATGGCAAGAAAAGGATCTCCATCCGGTAATAGGACAATTCCTTTACTCCCAGGTGTTTTAAGGGCACATCAAGGAGAAGGGAAAAAGGAAATGGGTTTTGTTTCTCTAAATAGCCCTTTGCTGGGAAAAAGAATCCAGATGAAATGCCTAAAACTATAAATTCAACAGTCTTCTTAGTAGTATTGCTATCGTCGCACACATACATCTAAATATTTAGCTCACCTTGAGAAGTGGATCAAATATTGCATCATCTGACACACCAAGTCTTTAATAAAGCTTACTAATATATTCCGTTTTTTAAAAGTTTTAATTGATTTTTGGATCTTCCCAAATTTCAGTACCTCATGAGATGCTTACATTTAAAAGGTGTGGGCATCAGTGTACTCCTTTCCCATTCAAAGTGTTTCTCAGGACATTTTGCCTGCACTGGTATCAGCAGAGTGCCTTGTCCTGCTCATTGCGATGCTGCCGGTGTGCCATACTGAGGCATTTGTCATGTTCATGTTTTGATTTCTTTACATTTGGCCCAAGGACACCGATACGTGCTTTGGCAATGGGAGCAGTCCCCATACCTGGCATCCTCTCTGCTATTGCTAGCCCAAGTGCTCCGGCAGCCATGTTAGGCAGGAAGCAAGCGACACTAAAACCAACGTTACGCTGCACACAAGCATGTGCCAGCCCAGGCTTTCTGGGTTTGTTGGTTATGGGGTACTGCGCACGCCTGGGGCCTTGGCCTACTTCTTCCTATCCCTCCAGTAGATACGCATCCCTGGGCAGATGTGGTGAGAAGCCCCAGTGCCCAGGCCTTGCTCTGCTCAGGATGTGGTACGAGGCCATGCTGATGATGGCTGGGACACCACTCCAACCTTCCTGGATTCATTCACCTCCATGCTTTCGCTCTCAGACTGAAATATTCACTCACTGCACGTTCAGTGCCATCATAACCCTGCAACTTTTACAAAATGCATCAGCAAGTTTCATCACGGAGTCGGTTTGTGATCGTGGCCCAAGTTTGGAGACATCAAGAAGAGCCCTCAGGAAAGATGCCTAAAATTAAGCACAAACCAAACAATGCTCTCTCGCATGCCAGAGACTCGCTCCTCTTGACTGGGCATGACAAAGACAATTACATGGTAAGCTGTGGTCAAGGAGGTGAGATTAGGTTCCCTTGGAAACAGGATAATTTGGCAGCCAAGGAAGACCAGCGCAGCGCTAGGAAGACGCAAACAGCTTTGTAAAAGCTATTAACACCAAGCTGATTTTCAATTAGGCTTAGACTCTTCATATTTGTGGAAGAGCCTGCCAGTGCCATGGCACAAAACAAAACCATCTGATTGGGTTTCTTTGTTCCTTACTCATTTTTGACAGACAGGAGAAAGGGAACGGACTGTTCCTGCCCATTCTTGACTTTGAAGCCTGTGACTTTCATCTGAAAAAAAAAAATCAAAACATTTTCCATCTTTTCCCCCCTCCTCCAAACAACTCAAGTTATCGGAGAGCTTGGGAAACATCTCCTCTCAATGCATGTGCTCAGCTCCCATTAACGCTAATGAGAGTTGTGTCCACGAAGAAAAGGGGCAGTCGCTTTGTCTGCAAAGCACTGGCTTTCATACCAAGTAGCTTGGCTCAAACTTGACCTACAATTTTAATTGGGATTTGAGACTTCGCCTAGGGACTGGCTCCCCGTTTCAAAACCCAAAGAGCACTGCATAGTGCCACATCCTCCTGCATTACTGTTTTTTCGGGATCATGGACTGATGCACCAGAACCCCATCAATTTCAATAGCCATTCTGCAAGACAGCTGGTAGCAAGCTCTGCCATAAACGGTATTAAACATCATATACAACAGCTTATGTTATTGTGAAAGGCAAAAAATACATTTTTGTTGTTGCCTGAGGTTTGTCCATACACACTGTGCCAAAAGGAAGAATGCTTTTAACTATAATGCTGATATTTATCACTTGTATCATGCAAACAGTCAAGAACTGTAGTTCAGGGATGGATACTCGAACACATGAGAAACACAGTCTCAGACCCAAAATGCTTATGATCTCAACTGTATGAGTAACTTCAAAGATACACATAAAGCAATGTGGAAGGAGACAAGCAACGCGCTCAGCACTGCGGGGCAGCAAACCTCCCCTGGGCAGGGGCTTCCCATACTGGGCAATGGGATGGGCAATACTGAACCCCAAGGCACAGGGCATGGGTGGGCTGCACCCCAGGCTCTGCAGGGCAGCAGGAGAGGTGCAGAAGATGAGGATATCTTCCCACACATCGCCAAGGACCCAGGAGCGGAGATTAAAGAAATACGGGCAGAATTTGCTACTTACCCATAATGCCACAAGAGAAGAGGGTAGGTCCTTGACTCATCTTTGGAGTGTGCTGAAAACAACCAGAAAAACTATTCACTTCCAGCAGACTCAATCAATGTGTTAGAAACCGCCCAGCCTGCATCCTCGGCCTGGGCACCCGCGGCCTGCTCACACCATCCAGGGACAACCAGGCCCCGAGCGTGCGGCCTCATCTCCCAGCCTGCACATTGTCCACCTTCCATCCTCCCTCAGCCAAACTGAGGTTAGCTATGTGATGTGGAGAGGGTCTGAGCTTGCAAACGATCACTGCTGCAGCTGTCCCTGCTCACAAAACCCAAAGCTCTGCACAACACAAACTGGGAGCTGGGCAGCAGTGAAAGAGTGGAGGCTGAAGGCCCTCCATGTTCACGCAGGCCTCCCATCTCGACACAGGGCTGCTCTGTGTTTTGCCCAAACATACAGTGTGTTTCTAAGGCACCCCAGCACTTTTTCTGAGGATTCTGCACTTGGATAGTGCCAACATGCACTAAAAATAGGGGAAAATGCCATTATATGGGCACTAAACAAGCCCAGTTGGCTTTTTATGCTCTTTTTTTTCTCCCCCCAGGAATTTTCCTCTTGACTGTGTGCGACAAATCATCAGACTTCTAAAAATGGGCATGGACAGTTTTATATACAATAAATCAATATGTCATCTGGAGCCACATGCCATTTCAGCTATGTCTGCAAAAGCACACTTTCATACTGATCGTCCCTTTGTTATCCCACAAAACATCCACATTCTGCTTCTGAAGCGTCCGTCCTGGCAACCCCACCTCCCCCAGCTCCATCCCCGTCTGAACGAGGCCTTACTCCATCTGAGCAAAGCACCAGCACACGCTCCACATCCACCTGCACTGCCACGGTTGTGTTTTATCCAGCATTAGGCCACCGCGTTTGCACCTTCTCTCCTGATTCCTCTTCAGTACGTTCCAAATCATAACCACAACGAAAACAACATCGTACCAACTGCTGGCAATCCAATCCAATGACCCCACTGCCAGTACTGAACACAGAGGGATGTGGAGGCAGAAAGCAGGGATTTGTGCAGATGGGGAGATGGGAAATAACAGTAGGTTACATTTTCTGGAGCACGTGCCACCTTGTTAGGTGAAGTAAAGAGATCTCTTTCTGCCAGGCCCCATCTTATTAAGAAGCAGGCAAAATGAATCAGGAGACAAGGAGGGCATGCAGCCGTCTCTGAAGAGTGGCCAAAGTGGAGCAAACAGACGTGGGACAGCCCTAGGAAGAGCAGCACGCATCTGCATGCCAGCCCCCAGGGCAGTAGGCTTTGCTCAGAGACAAAAGTGAATGCCTGCAAATGAGGAAGAGGAACATCTCCAAATGACATACATCCCATATTGAGTTTAACTGCCAATTTATAAGTGCTCAGCCTATCACCACGTTGGGATACTAACAAGCCAGCAAGCCCACCATCCTCCAGCAGGTGATGGTGCCTGCTGCTCAGACACTTACTGCCTTTCAGTTTCACACTCTGCCCTTTCCCATGAAGCTAACATAAAAACTCTTCCTCTCTTTGCTGGATCAGACTTCTTCTGAACATCTGCCTCAGTTTAACTGCCCGGACAAGCTGGCAGTGCAAACTGTGTAACCAGAACAGTTACTCCCTGTTGACACAGCACCAGCATTGTGGCAGGCACTCAGCAAACAAGGGAGGGCAAAGTTTGGTGGTGTGGCTATGCAGCCCATCCCGCACAACATGGAAGCTTCTGCTCTTCTCCTTCCTGCAGCCAAACCCCTCCACCCGCACCCTGGGGCGCTCAGCAGCCTGCACTACCAGCCCAGGAAGTCAGCCCACAGAGTGTTCCATTCTCAGTGAACTCAGGCATTCCCACCACTTTTATGCTCCAAATGCCCATGTATGGCTGATCCTGCCAGATGCTTCCTGAGCATCCTTATCTGCGTCTCCCTGCACAGTACAGCTCTCTGTCCCTTTCCTTTCCAGACTGTGACCATTCATCCTGCAGGACAGGGGTGAAAACCCCAACAGAACCCCCTGGGTGTTAGCAGCCAGCTCTGTGTCACCCTCTACCCCACCATAATGCTGCCTCTTTCAGCATCATTCCCCATTTGCTGCCCCAATTTTTCTGTTACCTGCTCGTTGGGTGCGCTTGGGTTTGCATCCCTCCGTGCAGCCAGCAGGACTGTTAGGTAACACAGCCCCGACCTCTCCATCTCCCACTTAATCCTGCTCCCCACTTGCTCATCCTCCTATTAATGATGAGCATCTGTTCACTCCGGGCAAAGCAACTTCAAACCCATGTTATTCATGGCATGGACTTTATTTTTCTGACTGTTTATTCTGTCGTGTGCTCACTGAAATGCACATATGCAACAGCCACAGCACTCCAATCACTTACTCATCGCCCGCTCTTTGGATATTAACGAGCCCAGCAGAAACCAGTGCAGCACTAGCGAGAAAACCACCTCAAGATCCAACCCTGCAGTGCGAAAAAGCATCCTAAAGCCACAGCAAAGCAGCAGCAGAGTTGTGAAGCGCAACGTCACGATGCTTACCAGCTCAGTCCTGCATGTTACAGAGTCAGCACCTTTGTTTTCCCGAGTTTTGGTTAAGATCATCACCATGGTAATGCAGTCCTGCGTCGGAGTCCATCAGAGCCCAGGCAAAGGTCGTTGTCAGCCACGCTCTGGCCAAGCTCCCATTTCAGTGCATTTTCCCCCAAAAGGGCTGAGAGCAGCAGGGGCTGCGGCCGGCGGCTCCCTGCAGGCACAAGGAAGAGGATGAGGTGTCAGGTGAGGTTTGAGGAGCAATCCCTGACCGGAGTGCGACGGGCAGGCACAGGGTGAAAGGGTTGCCCTAGGAGCAAGGCGAGGAGTATTTATTTTAGGCTCTTAAGCATTGCTGGCGTTCCTGGGCACCCGATTAGCTCGGAGGCGTTTCGTGCAGCAGCGCTTGCAGGAGCTGCTGGGAGCACACAGTGTGCACGAGGCGTGCCGGAGGAACAGGAGTGTTGCAGACAGATAAACGCACAGCCCTTCTAATTCTGCTTTTCAGAAAAGGGAACCCATCAGCCCGTCTCAGTGTGGACACACCGAGGCTTGGAAGCAGGGACTCACTACAGCCCCAGAGGCAAACCCCTTGCCTGAAGACCAACCAAGAACACATTTCCTGCAGACGAAGCCATTTCAGCATCATTACTCCCATGAAACCCTCTGGATGCCCCATGTTAGTCCAGTAACTCGCTGATTCCTGCCCCATGCCATCCTGGTTACTCCCTGGTTCCTGGAAGAACCACAAGGAGCCCTTTGGACCAGAAACAAGGCAAAGAGCTGCCTGCAAGAGGGCTCCCTGCCCACAAACCCAAAGCATTACTCCATGCCTCTTGATCCCCACTTGTTTCCATGGGGGTCTGAGGCAGTAATTGCTGTGTTAGGGCTGCACGAGGAGCACACAAGCACTGCAAGCACTCACCCAACCCTACTTCACCTCCTGGCATCCCTTCCCATGCACCCACCCCCACGCAAAAGCAGACAGATTGCAATTCAAATCTGATTATAGAAATCAGTGTTTTCCCCAAACCGCCCCTCTAATCCTGTTTCACTATTTTGTTGCCTTGCCGTTACAGCAAACAAACAAAAACACCATTTGCATGATCCGAAGAGCATGAAACACTTATCTCCTAACACGCAGTCAAAACCAAATTGCAGTACTTAAGGACAATATTTGAGAACACGCTGCTAAGTATTAAACCTCATTACAAACTGATAAGGATTCTCTTTCCAGCTTGCAAATAATCTTTTTCGTGTTTATTTGGATTAGAGGTCGCGATGGAGTTATGAGTAGCTCATTTAGAGGCCAGCTGGCTGGTAGAGAAATCACCTACTGTGTCTTGTGAGGACAAAGTTCAGCCAGAGTGCAAAGCCAGGATCGGGAATCAATACATTTTTCAAAGATTTACTGTTCCAAAAGGCACGTGGTAGACTGCAGCTTCTTCTGGGCCACTGGATGCCTTATAATGCACCATTTACTATAGCTTCACCACAAACCCCCAGGCAGCCCAATGACCACCCAACGGCACGAGCGCTGCCAAAACCTCCAGTGATACACAGCGGGATCTCCCAAGCCTCTTTGGTGCCCCAGTGACATGCACATGGCACCACACGGCACCCCAAGTCCTGCAGGCTCCTCTTCCTCACTGTCACTGGGGAATGCCACCAGGAAGAGCCATCAGGAACGTTCTTCCTGCAGCTTCAGCTCCATCAGTGACCGTGGCTGAGGCACAGACAGGGCAGGGCTGCCCTTGAGGACATCCAAGCCTACCTCTGCCAAAACAGAGCTGATATTGCTCAAGGAAACACCATCTGCTGCACGAGCCCTACGTGGGGCCCAGAGCAGGGAGCAGAGAGCCCTCTCCTGCTGCCACGAGTGCTCTGGGTCACACCACACCAACTCTGCACCATTTCTAGCCATCTCCATCGCCAGTCCCTGCCTGGGACATGGGGCAAGGATGCTCGCCCACGCCACGTCTGTGGTGCTTTGGAGGGCACCGAGGCCACCACTGGCAAGCAGCCACAGGGCAAATCCAGATCAAACAAGCAGTCCCAGCAGCCGGGAAGCAGTTAAGCACGTTTTCTCGTTAACAGGCTACAATTTCTCCACCAATAATTATCTTTCCCTAAGGTAATGATTAATACCATTGCAGCAGAGCACTACGCACACCCAGGCACGGAGGTGAGCCCGGGCAGCAGCTCTCTGCCTCACTTGGGTGGCAGCCCCCGGCCCATTGCATCCCCCTGGGGACCACCACATCACTGTGCCACGGCCAAAACTTCCCACTGCAATGCCCTGCCCCACGATGCCCCGCTGGTGTTGTAGGGCAGCAGTCATTCACATTGGTCTTCCTATGAACGCCGTGCTGTGAGCAGGAAACTGCCGGGTATTTATGGACCGGAGCTCTCCACGCATACAGATGTTAATAAAAAGATGCTCTTCAGGGACCATTAATTATTTTAAGGAATGTATTTCCTCGTTTGCAATCAGATAAAGGAACTATCTTCATCCTTCAGTCAAGGTTAAGTTTAGACTTGGGCCACGGCCATGGTGTGACACAATCCAGGAGCTTTTTAACCCCCCAAAAGGCTGAAAACTCAATCTTTCAAGAACCCCTTGGGCTTACAGGTTGCCTTGGCATCTCCTTCTGCAGCCAGGCCTGCAGCAAGAGCACCTCCAACCACCCCACCCAGAGCCCTCTGCCCAGTGAACACACACATGTGCTTCTATATAGGTGTCACTGATACCAACTAGAAGCTCGGCCACAGAAGAGATATTAAAGCAGCTCAAGAATTTCCCATGGATTGTTCTGCAAAGAAAGGTTAAATTGCTATTGCTACCATCAAAATGACCATCAAACAATTCTTGTTGCACACTTCATTCCTCCACTGCCCACATACACTTTTCTGTGGGCACTGCACTGCACACCCAAACCCTCCCAGCCATGACCCCACTTGCTCTGTGAACGAATGGAGAGCTGCTATTACTATCTTTGCCTTAGATCTGCTACCAGCTGGAAGGAGTGAAACCCATACCTTTTTACCATTTCACTGTATTACTATTCCACCATTGTGACTACAGTCACAGCAGTCATTTGTTTCCTTTCTGTTCTTAGAGTTGCTCAAACCGTGAATCTCAATTTCTCACCCTCAAAGCCTCCTATCCTTACCACATCCTTACTGCCAGCAAGAAGAGGGCAAGACTCTTCTTAGCCCCAATTACAACACACTAGAGTCAGAAGAGTGAACTATTATCCATGGACTGGAAAAGTAATGCCAACACCAGTGCTATGGCCACAAGTCCGTGTAGGTTAATATTTGCACAGAGCCAGGCACAGGCTCACTTCCTCACTGGACTCTTGCAGCCAGGCTGCACAGTGCACTGCTCCATACCATTAGTCAACACTGACTTTATTGACAAGATTGAAACCTCTGATAAATGTGAATAAATACCCGTCTGCAATGGAACCCCTCAAAAAGAAAGGAAAGTCACAACCAAGAGGCTCAATATGGTAGTGCCCAACTTGAGGAGCCACGTTAGGAACGCAAAACCCAACTGTGAGTCACAGCTGGATCATAGGATATCCCAAGCTGGAGGTGACCCGTAATGACCACCCAGTCCAACTCTTGGCC
>PPHD01015889.1:0-15853 GCA_002909625.1 Bambusicola thoracicus
TGTGGAGTGTGTTCAGGCTGCATTATAACCTCCAGATGGACATTTGGCTTTTCTGAGTGTGTGTGTTTTTTTGTTTTTGTTTTGTTTTGCTTCTTGTTTTTTTTTTTTGTTTGTTTTGTTTTTTGTTTGTTTGTTTGTTTGTTTGTTTTTTCCCTGACCAGAAAGATTCCGGTCTGTTTGTTTAGCTGGTTTCTGGCAAGCATCCTTGCCACTTGAATGTAAAATTTTCTGAAGTGGCACTTGGCTTGCTTTAACTCAGATTTGTTTGTCTATTTTTCATTTTGATTGCTGAACAGCAAAAAATAATTAACACAATTCTTCTGATAGGGTCTGGATTGCTCTTCTTTACCTCACCTCCCCCATCAGGCATTTATACACATGGATAATATGCATTGAGCCTTCTCTTTTCCTGCCTGAACAATTTCAGCTCTCTCATCCTTTCCTTAGTTGAGAGATGCTCCAGTCTCATTACCACCTTGGTAGCGTTTTTCTGGACTTTGCTCTGGTAAGTCTCTGTCTCCCTTGTACTGCGGAGAGCAGAACTGGATACAGTTGTATCTGAGAGATCATCTCAAAGAATCATTTTATTTTGTTTTTCCTCCTAAAGAACTAAACATATACTTCATTGTTGGAACATGGAATTCAATGTTTGCGCTATATGACTGAAGAGAGGGGGGAACCTACTTATAATGACTAATCAGTTGAGTTTTTTTTTCAGATGACTGAACACTTTTCATGGAAGATATTTATCTGTTCTTCCATAAGCAGGCAGAAACATTCACATGTACACACTCAATTAAATCTTTAATACACTGAGATGAATTAATGCAAAAGGTGAGTTCGTATAATATGACAGATTATACTATGACATAGTACTTCTATGTAGTAGGTTTTACCTCAAGAAAAAGAAGAATGTACTGGATTATTTAAAAGAGATAATAATGTTCTGATAGTCATGAGAAGTAATATGAAGGAAGATTTTCCACACATAAGAATGGAAATAGTAAAGAGTTTCAAATATAGGTGTCTGATTTCCTTACTGAAATCAGAGACTCTCTGCCACTCTTTACTCTTCAAAACTGCTGGATAAATTAGAGTATTGAATTTGATCTCCCCCTAGTATTCTGAGTTCACTGCATTAGTTGGACTGTACAGTAGGATTACTGTTTTTTTGGATTACCAATTTCTTCAGCAGAGAAGAACATGCTCCTGCGCGTTCATCTAGTCTTCCGTGCCCCCAACTTACCCCCAACTTTTTCCATGAGTGATTTTATTTCCATGCGTGATATCTGGATTATGACAGGCTTTGGAGATGAATCATACACTTCTTGAGTTTAAATATGATGTGTCTGTGCTTTCTGTCTGTATCATGCAAGGGCTAAAGTTAGAATAAAAATTGTGCTGAACAGCAGTGGTTAGATGTTGCTGCTTATGCTTTGCTGCTGCTAAAAGATTTTTTTTATATTTCATCTCACTCTGTTGTTTAAGTCATAAGTAAATGTGTCACAACTGGTCAGCCTGTATATATATACATCTGTTCTGTTTGCTGTAGGTCTTCCATAATATGTGCATGTTGATGATTTAACTTATTGAACAGCTTGAGGATTTTGATAAAATGTGTCAAACTTAGTTTAGCAGGTTCACTTGTCATATAGCTGAAATTTGGAGAAGGGAATTCCAGAAGTACTGGTATTAGTTGCTAGGATACATCTGACTTAAAAATGTGAGGTAGACCTCTACTACACATATGTGCTTTTTTTCTTCATCTCATCATTACTTAGTCTTAATGTTACTAAGAAAATGGTCAGCTGATCAATTAACTGGTGGTGACAAAATATGTTCTTTTGGAAGTCTGGATGAGATAACAAATTCATGAAGGAGATAACTCTGCAAGAAAATATAGCACTGAAAATATAATTACATTTATCACAGATACACATTTTTCTTTCAGAGATGGATCAGAATACTGTGGCTGCAATGCCCTGGCTGGGCTACTGTATTTTAGAGGAGAGGATCAAGATATGGCCTAGGGTGCTTCAGTTGGAAGCAGAGGGATAAACAGGAGTACGGCAAACTATGCTGTATATTCAGTTGTACAGATGTATTCTGGAAGTCAGAAGATGGCAGTCTTCCCTTACTGTTTAAATCTTTGTATCATGAACCTTAATGATGTGAACTCCTGAGAAGTGAAGATTAAAATTAATATGCATTCTCCCCTGTATTTTTAGTTGTTGAATTTTAATTTCAAGAATTTATTGAAAATTCAGAAATGACAGCTTTTTTTTTTTTTCTGAAAAGTCCTTAATGATGAGGCCAACTAAAATATTAGTTAATATTCTTTGATTCACACAAGAACAAAAATATTTTTAGTTCAAAGAAAGTTCTGAAAACTATCTAAAACACCTTAAAAAAGCATAGATGAGCAGTGAAAAACATGCAACAAGAAGGACTGGCATAATGCAGGGAGAAAAAAAAAGTCTAACCCTCTTGGTTAATGGACTTCATTGAATAAGACTCTGGGTTCTGGGCTCCTCTCATAAGAACCAAAAACATCTTCAGAAAATTCTAAAATGCAACCAACCTTAGAATGTAAGGAAGAATTTCTCAATGGGTGACCTTATATAGTAGAGCACAGACAACATTTATTTTCTATCTCCTGTTATGCCTGAGAAACTTTGAATCCTTGCTTTGTAGACGTTTTGTAATTTCAAGTAAATTGTAGTCTCTTTTACTGCGCAAAAGTTGGAAATGGGAAAGTAACAGAACTTGAATGTTTTTTTATTTCAGATCAATGTCCTGATCATCATAGAATCACAGAAACACCAGGGTTGGAAAAGACCTCTAAGACCATCCAGTCCAACCATCCACGTATCACCAATATCTCCCACTAAACCATGTCCCTCAGTACAACATTTAAAGGTTTCTTGAACACCTCCAGGGACAGTGACTCCACCTCTTCTCATCCCTCCTAAGCCATATAAAAGGTAAAACAAAATAAAACAAACCAAAAAAACACAAACAGATCTTCACTTTTTTAGGAAAGGGTTAAGAAACTGAATATTTGGAGTTCCCATGGGTTATTGGTGAGCTGGAAACTGATTCCTTGCTGGGATAACTGCAGCTGAAGTCAAGCACAGAAGTAACATGTCAGAGATCACTGCCTGCAGCAGGAAAACAACACTCCTCTGCAGCTAGTCTGCCAAGTATGCACTGCACATGCCTAAGACCATCAGTGCAAGCATCACTGCTTGTGATGTGTTGTAGATGTGCAGTCCTGGAATCACAGTAGGTCTCATGACATCCAACTCTGGACCTTCATTCTTGTATGAAGGCCTTCTTTCAAATTTGAAAAAGGTAGATTTAGATTAGATATAAGGAAATGCTCTGTTTAAAGAGTTACAGTGTCTCACTTGTAAAAACTTGGAAGCAGCACTGTTCAATAATAATGTTTTTATTCACTCTGTAAACAAAGCATTCAGAAAATAATAAATAAATAAATAAATAAATAAATAAATAAATAAATGAAGCTGACAAAAGAACTCTTGTTTGTCATGCAAATCTTTTAAATAAAGATTTATTCAAAGTCAAATAGATGTAAACAACCGGACATAACATTTTAACCATTAAATGATTAGCACAAAGGAGAAAAGGATATTCAGTGGAAAACATATGTTTGTGTATATTTCTTCACTGAACTCTTTAATTCAAAACAGAATATTTTCCATTAAAGAAAAAAAAAACAAAAAAAACAGATTAACATGAGTTTTAGTAAATATCAGATTCAATGTTTATTCTTTCTCAAGAGTGAACCAGTGTTCACAAAGAAGTAGCTTTCAGCTGAATAAAGATTTTTTTTCCATTAAAATGTTCTCTTCAGCTTTTAAAAAGTCTTTTAATATCCTTTTTTATTGATTTTTTATAAAACAAACAAATTGTCTAAGCAAAGAGTCGTTTTAAATAAATAGAAATTTAGACAACGTGAGAGCTTGAAGAGAGTCCCACTGTTCTTAATAAACAAATGAAACCTTTCTACACCAATTTTTATTTTGCCATACTAAAAAAAATACTGTTGAACAAAATTTACACAGTGGATACTACTATTTTTATGCAACAGCAGAATGTGTAAATATTAGTACTTACATAATTACTCATATAATTACATGATAAATTATTTTTTACATTATCATGATTTTATAATATGGATCTATTACAAACTTTTTGAACATCATATGGTTTGTGCTTATGTTATTTGTCATTCCTCTTTTCTGGTTTAGTTATGATTTTTGGTGTGACACTCATACATGTAGTTCATGTATGTACCTAGTTCAAAAGGTCAGAGGTTTATACCTCATTCTTCTTAAGAATGAGGCATACCTTGAAATACTAAGAACTGGAACCCTCAAAATAGTTGCTTTCTTTTCTGACTCATGTCAGTGACTATTCCGTAACAGATGGACAGGTAGCCTTATTGCCCTGCAGAGTTGAGTTAGTGACTTCGCTACGATAAAATATTTTCCACCAACTTTTATAAACAAAGTTCATCTTTGAAGTTGGTTAAGTGCCATTAACAATTTGTCACACAATTTTTGCCTCTTTATCACTGGGAAGAAAATACCATTTTAACTGATTCTGCAGTTCTGATGCACCATTGTTATTGAGCTTGACTTACAAATGTTGATGAATCCTGAAACATCCTTAATTCAAGACAAGAGTGTTGGTTAGAGCTGATAAAGCCATTCCTCATGTCTGCCCCCATCAGAGCATCAAACATCCTGAAGACTATTTCTGTCAGAAGGTACAAAAAAAGGTGGTATTGCACATCAACAGAAAGATGCAAAATGAATTGCTGAGTCATCTTTGTAGGTTTAAAGAGTATGGCAATGAGTAAAAAAGACACTTTATTTTTCAAAATGAATACACAGTGATTTACAAGAACACTATTTGCATTTGGTTTCTGTTGTTGTTGGCAATAAACTGTATCTGGATAAATTAATTAAGTTTTCCATTAAATATTTTTTTCTTGAGTGGCATACTCTAATATAAAACTCCTCATTAAACTAGATTTGCCTGATTAGATAATCTGGTACTATATCAATAAACACTGTACAAATACTCCAATATATGTGAGATTAGGGAGGCTGATTTACAAGTTCATTGCTCAAGCTTTACACTAGTGAAATTCTGTTGATGTAATTGCTTTGTTTAGAAGTGGCTTGTTAGTGACAGGTGCTTGGATGTAAATTCCAAGGCTGTTGCTTCCTTTGAATTATTATCTTATCCTTTGAAACTTTTCACCACACACTGTATACTATTCTATATAATATTCTTCTCTAATTTCTGAGAATAAAAAAGTACAAAAATAAAATTTTAGAGGGTGCTATTTGTTTTTCTGAGTGAAAATAATCTAAAAGACTAGTCTGGCATGGATTATGACAATTTCAATTTCACTTAAGCCACTAAGTAGACTGAGATAGAAACTGTACAGAGAAATTGGTCTCAGTTTTACATATTGAAAGGTTTTTTGTATATGTAAGGGAAGAAGAAATAGGAGTTTTCATTTATCAAAGGTCATATGTGGATTAATAATTTCCAACAAGACTCATGTTTTTTATAATGTTCATGTAAGCTGCTCTTGCAATTCCACTTGAGGATTTTCTAGCAGGTATTTATAATGAATTTATACATATTCTTATGTATAATGATTTCTAAAATCTTAGTCTGATTCATTAAGGAAATTTTTGTCTAAGTTCATGTTTTTAGTGTGTACAAATGAGGTAAAAGCAGAGTCTTTCTTAAACACATATAAGAGTAATGGCCATACAATTCCTACAAGCTAAGTTTCAGGTAGCTCCCTATTTGGGATGACCTAGCAGGTCTTAAATCCTTACTGTGACTTCAGCCTGTTGGAGACATATAGACACACAGCAGACAGGAAAGGACTTCCATGATTTTCTTAAAATAGAGGTTTCATGAAGAGCAGCTGAGAGAACTGGAATTGGTCTGTCTGGAGAAGAGGAGTCTTAGGGGAGACGTCATCGGTCTCTACAACCATGAGAAAGGAAGTTACAGTGAAGAGGTTATCAACCTCTTCTCCCAGGTAACAGTGATAGGATGAGAGGTAATGGCCTCAAGTTGAGCCAGGGGAAGTTCAGGTTGGCTATTAGGAAAAATTTCTTCTCTGAAACAGTGGTGATGCACTGGAACAGGCTGCCCAAGGAGGTGGTGGAATCACTCTTCCTTGAAGAGTTCAAGGAACACATGGATATGGCACTGAGGGACGTGGTCAGTGGGCAGGGTGATGGTAGGTAAACAGTTGGACTAGATGATCTTAGCGGGCTTTTCCAACCTTTATGTTTCTGTGATTCTGTGAATGTTTTTTGTATTGTCATTGCTCTCGTCAGTGAAATTCACCATGCCTTGTAAACATGATACAGAGCCAATATCCATTCCTGAGTTATTCATGAGTTAACAGTAGGTCAAAAATATATATACATATGAGTGATAACTGTAGTGAAATAGCAAGCAGAAGAAATAGATATATTGTTCATAGAATCGTAGAATCATTAAGGTTATAAAAAACTTGTGCTTGAAACTCTTTGCAGCTTCATTGCCCTTCTTTGGACATGTTCCAGGGACTGAATGTCTTTCTTGTAGTGAAAAGCCCAAGGCTGAACACAGTACTCAAGATGCGGCCTCACCAGAGCTGAGTACAGGAGATGGTCACCTCCCTACTTCTGCTGACCACATCACCTCTCATACAAGTCAGTATCACTCTCATACAAGCCACTGGGCCTCCTGGCCACCTGAGTACAGTGCTGACTCACATTTAGCTGACTGTCAACTAACCCCCAGACTTTTTTGCTCTATGAAGCTTGTGATCCACTCTGAAGATCTAAGAAGCATTCAACAAAAATTCTTCCAATTGGCTCAGACAACTTATATAGGGAAATAAAGAACACAGACTGACACTGAATATGTTTTATATTTGTCTGTAGCTGGTGAAGTGGTAGATCTTGGTATAATAGGAGATAAAAAAATTTCCCAATCCAAATCTCTTTTAAATATTTTAAATCTACCTCCCTTGTGGTGAATTACAGTGAAACTGAATCTGTTTGAAATTATTGCTTATAGAAGCTTTTTGTACCTTGACAAGTTTAGTGAATGCAAAGAGAGACACTGGTCAGTTGATTGGACCTCTTTCTTGCACAACGATAATCAGCATAATCAAGTGTAGTGTCCATGGTGGGAGTGCTACTATCTTCTCCAATTTCTAGCATTTAATGAAACTACCAGTTCACTGTCAGTTTGCAGTGGGAAAGAATTTTCCACTCTATAAATAATTAAATACCATTTGAAAACAGGACACAGAGCTATATCTTCTTGCCAAACTGAAGTTCTATATCCTTTTGGCCTACAGTGTCATTCTTCTTCTGCCCTAGTAGACATTTCATTGGTTGCATAATGACATCAGGAAACAAAAATGTATGCCTTACGTATAGGACAGATAATGCTGTCCTTTTAATCTGTGATTTCAGCTTCTTTATTTGTTGTCATTTTGTATAAGAATCCCATGACAAGATTGGGTGCATTTTTCATCCTTCTGTATCCCTCCATCTCATTCATAAAAAAAATCAACAGCACCCAATGACTTTCAAGGTATGGCAAAAATATCTCTTCATACACATGCTAAATCTCAAAAAATTCTACTCATCTTTTGTTCTCTAGTTCACACTCTATAAAATCAGTACAATTTTCTAGCAATTATCCTTTGCTGATTTGATTTTCTGGCTATTCCATCTTTGCTAAGTTTATTTCATTGTTTGTTTTTTGTTTATTTCTTGGTGTTGGATACCATGGATGCATTGCAGCAGTACTCTGCAGCAAAGAAATATACATATATATCACAAACTTTCCTATTATAGCAGTATACATGATAACATACAAGTACTATAGAAGTGAAAGATACTTGCTAATGAATTTCTTCCTACAGAGGAAAGACAAACTATCTCAGAGGTGAGATTTCACGGTTTACTATTCATCAGCTTTTTTATCCCTTCCTAATGACTTTAATTTCTTGTGTCAAACAGTAAATTCAGCTATGTAATTAACACCTTTCTGGTAAGTGTTTCCTTAGTTTAAAGCATGTCAGCTAACTATATTATCAAGCTAGATAGAACTATACCCATTCACAGTGTGTTCATTTACTATACTTCCAAAATATCTATTTGCTCTCTGAATAACTTCTATAGATATTGTATCTGGTTGAAGTCATGCTAAAAGATGCAGATATATTCTGAAGATTGTAATAAAATAAGATATATTTAAATATTTTGGAAGATGTGTCTTTGAAAATTTTCTAGAGTATTTAATGATAACACATACAAATCTTTCTTCTTTATCACAAAAACATTCACCTTTCCAGAAGAAGATTTTGGTATTTTTCATTCCCACTCTATCATATCTTTATCTTAAACTTGTCTTTCATACATCATCTATTTACAGTATTTTAGAAGATTAGGTATTACTTCTTAAACCTTTAAAAGAGAAGAAAGAACATTCAGATATGTAAGTTGATTGAATTTCATGGACTTTATAAGATACATTTTTGGTGTAGGCTTACTTTTCTATTTTATTGGTCTATTTTTTAGCATTCTGAATGATGTGCATATATAAAGTTAGTATTTTTATAAATATTTTATGTTTTTGAAACTTTCTAAATTAGTAATACAAGCTCAGATGATTTTGTTCATTAGGACATAAGAAGTGTGAAAAGTTATAGCAGGTAAGCAAGCCAATTAGCCAAACCTAAATCTAAATTGCTTTCACTACAATCCTGTCTTGCCAAAGCCTGATTTACAAAGTTATTTAGATAGATGAAAGACACTGACAATATTAAATGGCATTTTAAAAGGCTTTTTGGAAGTAACTCGCTCTATGATTTAAGATTTAAACATAAATGCTGTATTATAGCATTAACTGACAAGAATTATGATTTCACGGAATATTCACACTTTCATAAAAACTGATATTTATTTGCATGCACCTATAGAAACATCAGTGTTTTCTAATATGCAGTGATGTATTTGATAAAGTAATTTTATACCTCCTTTATTCTTGTTGAAAACAAATGTTTCATTTTCTTGAAAAAGGTACATTTTTACTGCAATTCATCTCACCTGTCTAGTATTTTGTAGAAACATTATACAAGATTTACACTTTTTTTGGCTGGGAACTCTTGGAGCCATAATTTAATTAACAACATCAGCTTAACTTCAAGGATAACCT
Organism: Bambusicola thoracicus; assembly: GCA_002909625.1. Lineage (NCBI taxonomy): Eukaryota > Metazoa > Chordata > Aves > Galliformes > Phasianidae > Bambusicola > Bambusicola thoracicus. The sequence continues at coordinate 9,286 of PPHD01015889.1, forward strand.
TTAGTTTACATCTAAATGGTGTCATTAACTGCAAAGTAACTTTTTACCTGCCATGATCACTGTTTCCTTACGTTTATCATAACATTATATATAGTTACGAACATTATTTTGCTGATGAAATGAAAATGTTCGTTATTTCAACTTTGAGAGGGAAGAAAACTTATTTTGGCTCATCAATATTCTTGTTCTTTCTGAAACTGTTAAGATAATGAGGCTGAACTAATAAAGATCCTATTTAACATCATGGTTATACTGTCTGCATTTCAAGTGAGTTAATGGTTGCTATTTATAAACATGTGCATATGGTTTTCAATGCCATCATGCCATTAAAACAATATCCTAAAATACCAACATCTAAACAGCCTTTAAGCTGTATTTACTTGCATGTGTGATAATGACAATCATAATACTATATCCTAGAATTATGCAAAAAGTGGGTTTTGAAAATGATAATTTTGACAGTCCTCTATGAGTAATTTTATGCTGAACATTCTATCCTGAATAGGATAGGAGTTTAAACATTAATGTCATAATAGTGAGTTTGCTCTGCAAGCACATTTAGCTCCATTTGCTATTCTACACAGTAGATGAGAAAGTAGTAGGAGATTGTAGAAGGATCCGCTGCACAAAACAAAAGCAGCTGAAAGTGAAGTATAAGAGAAAGAATGCCTACTCTCAGTAGGTCAGAAAGGTTAGGAAATAATCATTCTCTTAACCTCAATTATTTTCAGAATGTGTTTCCCTTGAGTACATTTGAGGCATGTAGTTCAAGATTGGGTAGAAGATTTTAACATAAAATAAAATAAAGCAAAATAAAATAAAAGACACCTGGACCCACCTAAGGAGCTAAGGTCTTAGAAATGAACTGTATTTTTTCCTTCTTAACTCCTCAAAATAATACTAATTTTTTTTCATGGCAATAGTCCCATTAATTAACATGACAAATCAATACTGTTTCTCATGGTAATGTCAACCCACAATCAACATTCTGCAAATCTGTTCTCTGTAATGTTTTTAATTGCATTTTAATTTCCTCAGTCAGTAGCAGAAGGAGCAGTTGTAAATGATACCACTGCTGAGAGCTGAGGCTGAAACTTTAAAGCTAATGGCACTATTGAGGAGATAAGAGTCAAAAATAGTATGGAAATGTTTTAAATTGGTTCACAATATGTTCTCTGTGATAGCATTTGGGTATCTGCTCCACTGTCAGCTCTCAGTCAACATTCCTGCAGTAACAGCAGTGGGAATTGTGACTCCATCGTTTTATCTCTTGTAAAATCCTTCTCAGTCCTCTATCTGCATGTGGTCAGATCTCTTTCTTTCTGTTGACTTACACTAAATATATACACAGTAAATCTAATATGGTAGAATAGATTTAAAAAAGATAAAATAGACCCAGTGACACAACTGCAATTTATATAAATTGACTGTAGCTTTTCTGAAGTTAAAGGAATAAACGTTGTTAGAGGATCCTGTCTAACCCTCCATCGATCCATATTTATATCAATTTTCTGTCATCTATCACAAAATTTCTAAGCTTTTTCCTAATATTGTTAATAGAAAGCTCCCCAAAGGAGTTTCTGGAGCACATGACTCTTCTTTTGGAGTCCTGTTCAACCATGAGAGGATAAAGTAGTAAAAACAAACATTTGTGTTTATGGGAAGTGATATAGCATTAAACAGAAAAGCATAATCTATCTCTTGAAAAGCATTAATCGCACTCAATTTCTTATGAAAAATGAAACCAACAACAAAACAAAAACAGAAATAAAACAAAATATACAAACAAAAAAAACACACAGTATTCAAGATCCCACTCCTCAACACTTGAACAGGACATTTAAGGACATTTATTTCCAAGAAATAACCACTGAGGAGCAAGAAAAATAGCTAAGACTTCACATGAACTCCGTTGTGAATGTTCCCAGCAGTGCTGTTGTCTCTAATCTCTTCTCAATCAAAATGCAGATGTTGCACGAATTGCAGATAACATATATGCAAGAAAAAGTCTCATCCTCTCCTTCAAGTTTTCATTTTTAAGGCATATTAAGTCCACCAGGATTCAACAAATGTTTTTAATTCCTACTTTTAAAGGGAGGCATTTAATCATATCAGCTACAGTATTGCCTAATGACAAAATTACTGCTTATCTGATAACAAAGAAATATGAACATTGTACTGTTTGTATGATGGGACTGAAACAGGGAAAATGCATTGGTAACTTAGAAAGAACAAGCAAAGGAATCATGTAAATACATATATATAAATACCTAAATTTTTTAGTCCAGTGGGATAACCACTGTAACGTACATATGTTTGTTACAGTGGATTTTGAAGACCTTAGGCAATGTTTCAATTGTATTTGCCTAGAGCAATATAAAGAGGTAATCTTTGTCTGATGCAAGTAAGCTACAAAATATTTTCGGTTAAAGTCTGTTACCTATATAACAAGATTTTTTTGCTTTCTATTCACTGGTTCTGTTCAATTTGTTCTGATGTTTTCTACTGTCCTCCCCTCATATTTTTTTTTTCTCATGCTTCCAGACTCATGCTCATTTGTCAGTTATTCAAAGTGCATCCAGGAAGTAATATGTATTGTTTTTAAGGAATTTATAGTAGATGATTTGAAGTAAGAATTTAAATCACAGTAAGTTATACATTAAAAAGTCCAGATAATCTGGAATACATTATATCATGGTCTTATATATTATTAATTAATAGTCCATAAATAACAAAAGCCCTTCTGCTTCAAAAAACACAGAGAAAATCAAGGCAGCCTAATGCTGATTGCGTTACAGGTTCAATGATCAGGTACTTAATAGTTTAAGTTTTATTTTCAAAATAATACTTGTACATGTTTCTACCATTCATATTTAATCTTACATTTTAAAGGATAAGATGCATTAATAGCAAAACAAGGGGAAAATCCATTTATAAATGATCTCAGTCGGTAGAAAGCAACAGATTATAATCATGATTAACAAGACAATTAACTAAATAATTGTTAAAGCTGATGTACATGTCTAGATAAAGTTATAAACAGTGTAATTTACATTTCCATGCTAATTCATGTTTGAGCTTTGTAGGTAATAACAAATTTTAAGTACATGTTATAATATTCAGGTATAAAATTGTTACTTAATTTTGTCAAGGAGAAATTATGGGGGGAAGAAGAGGCTGAGGGAAGATCTTATTACTCTCCTCCAGTACCTGAAAGGTGCTTACAGTGAGAGCAGGGGAGGGCTCTTCTCACTGGTGACAAGTGACAAGGCAAGGGGAAATGGCCTCAAGTTGTGCCAAGGCAAGTTTAGGTTGGACATTAAGAAGCACTTCTTTACAGAAAAGGTGGTTAAGCACTGGAATAGGCTCCCCAAGGAGGTGGTTGAGTCACCATCCGTGGAAGTGTTTAAGAGCCGTTTGGATGTGGTGCTCAGAGATACAATTTAGTGGAGGGTTGTTAGAGTTAAGGTACTATGGTTAGGCTGTGGTTGGACTTGATGATCTTTGAGGTCCTTTCCAACCTGAGTAATTCTATGATTTTATGAATGTGTGTAGATTCTTCATTGTTGTGTAAACATACACAGGATTTTTGATACCATGCAACAAATTCATCGAGGCCGCCCTGGAAATTCCCATTCTGATTCTTCCATTGATCGTACAACTGCTGTAATAAGTTCCAAAAAATAATATATTTCCAAATCTTTCAAAGTCATTACAATAATCATAGTGACAGTTTCTCCTAAATAATTGGTTCATTTACCTTATACTATAATTAAACACTCTACTTCATTAATTATTGTGCTGTGTAGACATGGAGATATGTATTTCCTTGCAGTCTGCTATCTAAATACATTTTCTGGCTGCAAAGGAGTCACTGTTAAGTTTACCTCTTGCACTGAGATGCACATAATGAAAAGTCATTCATGCCCATCAACACTGATTGCCCAGGGTGCGCAAAGGTGCACAGCTTTCCAACCTGGGCACTGCAAATAGTTCTGATGGTACAACATGGTCCTCAGTACTGCCTATGACAGCAAGTTCCAGATTGTCTCACAGGCTTCAACCATTCATCAGACCACAGTATGACCACACAATACACAATCTATATGATATAGACATCTGATAACATATTCATAGTTGAGCATCTTCTGTTTGCAAACTACTGTTGATAAAGGCTGCTAATTTTTATGTGCTTTGTTGCATGTAAGTTGTAGAGACTTCCACTGAAGAAAAGAGGTTCTTGGTCTCCAGAAGTGTATTAGTTGTAGAACCATCATCTTTGTTTTGCCAGCTTCTTTTCTCACTAAGTTCCTGCACTTCTCACATGTATTTTTTCTCATGTCAGTTCTTGAAATTTCATGTTCACTGATGCCATTCCCTATCTTTAATTTTGAAATTCAGTTAAGTCAGCTTTTAGTACTCCTAGAGGCATTGTAGTAAAGACTGCAGTACATGTCTGCATTCAGATGAGACTTTCACTGCCTTTAAAATCCTGTATAGACTATTTCTGGATATTGTTGCTTAATTGTATTCTCTTTAGGTTTGGCATATATAATTATCATTCAAATTGCAATTATCCACACATATACAGAAGATGTTTGCATTTGTAATACTTTTGAAGAAAGTGGGAATGCTACAGAAGATATTTTGTTGTTGAAAATACACAAAACTTTAACAAAACATATTAATCAATTAAAAAAACAGCAAGAAATTGGGGAAAAAATCTCTATCATTAAGCATTTTTGAGAAAGCTTATCAGGGAGGTTCATTTCTTTTTTAATTTTCTCCTCTATGGCTTTTATTTTAGAACAGTAAAGTCCTCTAGAATATTCCAGAAAGTAAAATATAGCATGTGTCCATGCAGTCACAATACACAGTTTTAATTTACTGAAGATCAAAAGAAGCTTATCAGCTGAAAATCAGTACTGAGCTGAATTTAAGCTTTTGTAGCTTGAGACTTCCAAGGTATATTGAAGAAGTGTCATAGAAATGTGAATGCTTGCCTAAATAATTTATCAGATAGCTGTTTCTTTATGTTTTTGTAACTGTGAATATCTAAACAGGACCAACAAATGTATTATGTATTTATATTTTGTTATTATTGTGCATTTTTAACACTTCTATAACATGATCTGTACGCAAACTCAGATAAAACAAACAATACATATCCTTACTATTTCAAATGTCATTGTATACATGTACCTTTATAGTGGCAGGGCTGTAGATACAGCAAGCTCAGATTACAGAACTGAACTGAATTTGGAACACATTTATATCAAACCATTTGTTGTGACTCTGTTGAACTTCAGACTGCTAGCTCTGTTTCTGTGGTTGAACACATCTGCATAACACCCCAACAATGTAAAGGAATATTTTTTGTGGAAATATTCCATGTACAAGTTTACATGGTGACATGGTGCAATCTTGTCCATATGCCAGATCTTACATGATGAAAAATTATTGTAGCAGAGTAATATTTCACATACCTTGAAGAGAAGATATGTGAAAGGCAGTTTACCTGGGGAAGTAGCTCTGAAAGCTCAGAGGTTCCACATCTCTCCCTCAGTGTAGCCTAGATTAGTCATAAGACTGATTGCAAACAAAAATGGCTAAAGTGAGCTTTAATGGCATAATTGCCTTCACATATGGAAATCTGGGTGTGCAGGTTCAGCTTTCATGCTGATCTTGTGGTGCTTCTCAGCAATAGCAACCATGCTTCTGCTCTTCAGATATGTGCAATATGAAAGCCATTTCAGGTAATATTTTATCAGGAAACACATTAGAAACGGTTGCAGTTTCAGTACTTATTAAATACTTAAAGTAACAGTAGTTAAGTAACAGTAGTTATCAGTAAAATTCAATCTCAGATTCTGGATTGATTTAATTGTGCACAGTGGATTAATATGAGTGTTATTCCATGGACCAAAATAGGTTGAAAGTGTCCTTAGTTGAGTTTTATTGTTTTACACAGTACATCTTGAAGAAGTTTTTTTGTTTGTTTGTTTGTCTGTTTTTTAGTTTTAACATCGGTATTTAGAATTTGTAGTCAGAAGACTGGTTGAATGAAGAAGCCCTATGAAATTTTTTCTTTAATACTTATTAACTGCTCAACAGTGTAATTTTCAGTTTGCCTAGGGTTACTGCATGACAGTAGTTTACATGAGTAATGAAATGAGAGTAATGCAAGAAATCTCATGTATGCTTTACGCTGTTGAGCACCAACAGGAATTTCTTACCTGCCTTTGAAAATTTTTGATCAAATAGCCTGAATTATCTTTGTGACAGCATATACATTCAAACAATTCAGATGATAAGCTCTCTGGTGAAGAGGCAATCTTTTCATTCCAAATGCGTGCAAGACCTAGCACAAAGCTTTAATCTTTGCTAGGTTATACTCAGAGCAAATAATTATTGAAAAAATGTGTAGTGCAATTCTGTGAATTTGGATGTGAGAGAAAAGTAAATGTCTATGAATAAAATAGAAATACGATCTTTTTTCATGTGTACTGTCGAAGCTCACCCTCCCTCCCTGCCCACCCTCCCCAATTCCCCCCCTCAGCCCCCCCCC
>PPHD01015890.1:0-15852 GCA_002909625.1 Bambusicola thoracicus
CTGTCTTCTTTGCAATGTGATTCTCTATAAATTTTAATCACTACATTTGTTACTTATATGCAAGAGTTCAGGAGAACAAACAATACAATAATTCTTGTTATGCTTTGTATCATTTGAATTGATATTCACTCTGACAGGCTGTCTAGAGATAAGAAAATGGTAGAAAATCAGTTTCCCTCCCTTGTAGTGTATTTCAGAGAAAGTAAAACACCATGTACTTCTATGGTACTTGCAAGCAATGGTGACAGAGGTAAAGGAAGAGGTAGGCAAATGGAGAGGTACATCCCAGATAGCATGTTCTTATCGGATGCTGTCCAAGTGCTTATGTGGGAGACTGGCAGCTAGTGTTTGCGCTGCCAGTAGAGAGAAGAAGGTAGGGATAAGATAAAACTGTTTCGAGCAAAGAATGGTAGAGAGAGCTGAGAGGACTGGCTCCTCTCTGAGTTCCCAGCTTGCTGGAAGGGTCTGCAGTGAAGGATTAGTGGAAGCTACACGGTGTCAAAACAACAGGGTATGAGCAGTAAATGAGCACAAGGCTGAGTGCCTTCTGTCAGCGCTATTGCCTGTTAACCTCCTGCTGCAGGGCAGTTATTGCCCTAGGAGTGCCTCCGTGATTGCTCACATGTCCCTGCTTCCACTTTCTGTCCTGCTTGGAGTTTCCAAGAGGCTTGCCAGTACCAAACATGTTGCTTCAGTGTTTTGTTTCAGCTGAGGCCAAAAAAAATAAAGAAAAGTGGGAATCACATGGCTGCAAAGGATTTTAAAACTCAGGCATTTAGTTCTTTATTTTCATCCTTCCATCTACTTTCCCTGTAGTCTGTAAAACAGTGGGGTGTCCAGACAGCATTTTCTGGAGAAAAGGCTCTTGTGCTGGCCAAAAGGGAAGAAAGCATAAGGGAAAGCAAGATGTAAGCTCAATAAGAGTTGGAGGATGTTTTTTTTCTTTTTCCTACTAAAAAATGTGGAACTTTGTAGTGTTTTGTCAAACATTGTCAATTCTTTGATTTAACTTTGTGCTCTCTTCCGTAAGGTGTTTTCTGTGGAAAGGATTCCTGTCCACAGTTCCCTTTCTTGGAGCGAGACCTGTTGCTGTTTATCATAGTGGTACTTCTACCTGTGTGAAAGCTGTGACATCTCCAATGTGGGATCACACAGTTCTGCTCCAGACACACGCCTTATGCTCTGCTGTGCTGACTGTGGTTAGGTCTGCTCTTTGTTTGGGATCTGCCATTTGGTTGCCTCCAGAAATTATGTCAATAAGCAAACAATCTTCTTAAAATAACAGCTTGTGGAGAACGCAAGGGTCTTAGAAAATGAAAAACAAGCCGTAGAGCAATAAGCAGGCCATAAAGCAACAAACAAACTACTCCCATGTGCATCTGAATGTGCCCATTTCCTTACAGAGGGGGAGCCTCAATATTTGTAAGCTTCCTATAGGTCATCCTTCCCTGCCTCTCTACAGAGGATGACCAGTCTTGATAGCTCAGTCTTTCTTCTTAACTCATCAACATTTTTCTCCCAGTTTCCTTCAGGGAAAGTATTTTAAAATGTCCCTGTTATTTTTTTTTTCCGTTTGAAGCCCTTTGATCTGGTAACTCATTACTGAAGCAAAATGGTTTTCAGCTGGTTGTAGATAGGAAGTAGGTTTCATGAAGCTACTAGCTTTTGCCATTGTTTTGCAGTATGTAGAGGTGGGGGGCTTTTTGTGTGTATTTTTCTGTTGGTTTTTTTGTTGTTGTTGCTTCAATCCAGGAACTATTGTGGTTGCTTTCATGTTTTGTTCCAGCAGTTCCTATTAATATGACAGGAAATCTAGAGACTCACTGTAGCTACCAAGCAACTGACCAGGTTGTTTACGTATATTTACTTAAATATCCCAGAATTAATATGCAGTTCTTAGATGTCACATCTGTGACTTCACTGACACTGATGCCTTGCTTGCTTTTTAATGTTGCATGGGGAAAAAAGGCGAATAAGAGATTTTGAGAGTGGTTACAGTCTCTGTGGATTATTTCAGCCATGTCAGACCTTGAGTTTTCATGAGAGTTATAGGCATGAAATAGCACCATAGATTAGTAAGTTTGATTGGCACATCCCATTATAAAAAATTCATTCAGCCATTTGGGCTGTAATTTCTCTTGCTGGTTATCTGTCCACGTGGAAAGTTTCAGACAAGACTTTGGAACTGTTTCAGAGAACAAGGCTGAGGGAAAATACTATCTTTTGCCCACACTAAGAACAGCTGTGGAAGCCATTTATTTGAAATACTTTAGATAGCTTGCTTTGTGGAGGAGCTGCTTGAGACTGGGAGAAATCAGGGTAGAAGAGAGGAAATGTTTGGTATCAGTGATGTGGGGTGTGCGTCATCCTTGCGTGATAGCATGGTGCCGTCCCAGGCAGAAGATAAAGAGCCTCTCCATACCAGTGTCAGAAATGATGGCAATTTTTGAGCGCATTCAACAGGATGTGGCAAGCCCTGCATTTGCTGTCTCCGTTGTTTCAGCTGCCTTGGAGTTGTCAGCCAGCAATAATGAGGCATTTCCCAACTCAGATGGCTTTTATGGGAGCAGCTGTGGCAAGCCAAACTTGATGAGTGTGCCTAGGCCTACCCTTAGTGTAACTGCCACAGAAAAGTATTGGGGATATCACTGATGATTACAGATTTGATCTGATACAAGCTTTCATATTTAGCTACCATGCTTTTAGATGCATCCTCCTTCAGGCCAACAGTCAGCAGGTGAAAGGCAGAACATGACAGGGCATGAAGTTCTGGTCAAAGAAGAGAAGATGATTGGTAGCTTCTGGAGCAGGTAAAGGGTGTATTGTGAGCCAAATTCTGAAAAGCCTTAAAATTTGCTTATGTTACATGGTGAAGTTCAGTCCAGCATCTTCGTTCTCAAGCTTCTGTACCCTTTCTTCAATTTTTTCACAGGATGGAGGTACTGCTCTTCTAGCTGCTTGTCAGTATGGGCATACAAAAGTAGTGGAAACTCTGTTGAAACACGGTGCCAACGTTCATGATCAACTTTATGTGAGTTACTTGACACGGATAATACTGATAATACTGTGGATGGAACAAATGTGCTGTTGGTTGGACAGCAGCATGTACTCTAGCTCCAGCACAGAGAAGCGTGTGCCAAACATTGTGGCTTTATAGTTCTCTGCTTCTCTAAGTTGTGATTTTTGTTAACTGTCTGCTTTGTGTTATTTTGGGAGAAGTGATACAAAACCAGAAAAGATGATTTCGCTTCCTTTTGGTTCATTGTCTGCGTGAAGGCTGAGTTGCAAATCTGCATCAGATTTGTGATGTCCCTTACTATTGAACTAAAGCTCAAAATGTTATTTTCTATCACATCAGATTTACAGTGCAGACAAAAGTGTGAAGAACTATAAGCTACTGAAGTATTCGAGAATTATTTCATCAGTTTTCTGCCAAGAAGTGCAGAAATTACGTTGTCCTTAAAACAGCTGTTTTGTGTTTTTTCTTAAATATCAGTTAAAATGATGTTATTTGATATCTGCATCACTAGCTTGTTAGTTCTTTGGGCAAAGAATGTTAAAATAACAGAACTGACAGTGTTTAGTTGACTTTTCAGAAAGCTAGATTGAGCCAATGAAGTATTAGATTTACTCTACTTCAACAGACACTCAAATAAGTTGAGTTTTTCAGTATTCAACAGAAAGGAGTGGCAGGTTTTCTCTTCACTTCCCACCACTCTTTCCTACTCCAGGGCAGAAGACAAGGCTGACAAAGAGCAGTTTGTTCACTAGGAATATAGGCTTTTTTTCAGCCATTTCCATGGGGTTTGCAGGATGCTGTCAGTCTGAGGGCTGGTGACTACAGAAGTCACCAACATGCTAGGGGCCACGCGCTGGTTGCACAAGGAGTCCCCACCTCTGTGAGGCCACCACCCTATATTTATAAAGAAGGGTGCTCTGTTGTCACTGCTGGTCAAGTTGCAACAACCTTTCTAACCTACAGGCGGTTTGTCATCCTGTGCTCGGTAATCCCAGGGCTTTCCACCTGGTTTAAAAATAGCAGTACTATCACACCTGCAGATACTTCATGGGCAGTAAAATGACTTCCTTGTTGCCTCTCCTAGAAATGAGCAATATTTGCATTCAGATTTAGAGATGTATTTTTATGACTTTCAGTCATTAAGCAAAACCAGTCAGAAACAGCTGCCTCATAAAATAAGAACACAATCTCTTAAAAATGAATGTTAGCCTGGCTCCTTTTCTGGGACATTGCCAAGGAGCTTTTGTGCAGCAGTATCTGGCTGGCAGTTTCAATGGCAGGCAGCCAGAGGAGAAGAATTTTGAGCATGCTCTTGGTCAGTCCTCCTCAAACAATCAAGATAGATGTTTTAATTTTAAGTTGAATCATGTGAGGAGTAGAGGAGAAGACAAGAGAATACACTAACTAAACAATATTACTTGAAGAAATATTTAATGGCCTCTAAACAGCTTTCTTGTTGTAGCATCAATTCATATCGAGTACAGAAACCAAATAATTAATTTTAAAAAATGGTTGGATGATAGGCAAACCAAAGCTCTCCATCCTGGTTGATGCTATGATTAAGAGCTCATTTAATTTTACACAACCTTGTAAACTTTCTAAATGTATGTGTTCTTGCCATATGTGCCACTGGAGGAAGCCTGCAAAGCACCCAATATCATCACCCTATTTCATGCATTTGCAAAGCAGCCAGAAAAAACAGCCTCCTAGTGGACCCAGGGGCAAATATTCATCTTCAGTACCAGCAGATATCTCTCTTCTTTACCAGGGGAGTTGTCATGAAATGAAGATTGAACTTTTTATCTTCAGTTCATGGGCTCTCTATTCAACTCATGCTTCAGGCCTGAGGAGGACCTCAGCAGTATATGTAAGCAGACAACAGCTCTGACCTCTCTGCTGTAGGCAGGGACATCTCCCTCTAGACCGGGTTGCTCAAAGTCCCATCCAGCCTGGTTGACCAAGACTTGTGATTTTAGTCATTGTTTCTTGAGCTTAGCTGTATATATGATGTTCCAGCGCATAATGGGTTAGAAAGGAGAACATACTTGGTTTGGTTTTGTATTAAAAAAAAATTGTGTCATTTCAACACAATGTAAGCTGGAGGTATTTGTTCTTAGGATGGAGCTTCTGCAATTTTCTTGGCAGCTCAAGGAGGCTATCTGGATGTCATCCGATTGCTGCTTTCTTCAGGAGCAAAAGTTAACCAGCCACGGCAGGTAAGCTCCACCCTTCAAGGCAGCATTGCAGTCTAATTACTAAACTTTACAGCTATTAAAAGTTAACACTGGAATTTTTACTGGGCATTGGGTTCCCATTGTGGTCTTTCACTGGAGTGTAGAATGTGGCTGTGCCTGTATTTGTGTTTTTGTTCAGATTTGTAGTGTGGATTTGAAGCAAGTGCCCCAGTCATTTCTGCTTGGATACAATCTAGGCTGTTTCTGTAAAAAGTGAAACTAGAAGCTGTGTTTTAGGTGTGCAACAGTTGTGCTTCAAATCAAACAGGGATCAGACATCTGGCTACTCTTCTGGACAACTTTGAACCACGTGCAGGTTGGGTATGCTTGGGCCATGGGACCAGGCTAAATCAAAATGAAACTCAATTTGTATTTGATGATGATGTAAGCGCCTTGCACTACCTCTTGCAACTACTGTCCTGCTTCTGCTATACCAAGTTACTTGTGAACGTGGTCCATATATATATATATATATATATCAGTATCAAAGCTAATCTTTGACAAGGCCTTTCACATTTAGTTTTACTATGCGTTCTCAGTGTGCACTTTGAAACTCAGACTGGAGCATTAACCAACAGGGAGGGAGGCTGGCAGCTAAGCCCTGCACTGATGTTCTCATTGCTCCTAGGCTGCCTCCACACTGACTCCCTAGGTCAAGGTTATGAAGTGTTGTTGACTGTTAGTTAATGCAGTCTAAAAAATCAATATGGAAAGATAGATCAGTGTATGCATTAATGCCTTTTGAGTGGGTTAATACAAAGTTGGGGAGCCTTTGATTTACCTCAACCAGTTTAGTCCATGTCACCATAAAAACCACACTCTACGCCAACTACTGAAAAAAACTGTAATGATAATGCTTCAACTAATTCTTTCTGACAGTACATTTCAGCTCTCCAATACAATTTCTATAACACAGTGCTTTGTGATGCATTTTTAAATCTTAGTTGAGGCTCCGTGTGAATGTTCCTCCTGGCTCTGTTTTGTCTCTGACAGCATGGGCTTAGTTTGCTTCAGGGTATCTCCGATCCCTGCTAAGATTATGGCTGGATAGGTCTGAGGCATTTATGTTTAGGCCCACTGTAATCTGAAGGATTTCCTTAACAAATTGAATGTTTTTACTGTTTAATTAGTAAAGTAATGGTTGGATGGACTTCAGTCCCTTTCTTGCTAACAAATTTGTACTCTGTTCAAAGGTGGCATGGTGGTCACCAGGAATGTAGGCCTAGATAGGGCAGTTTTTATGCCAAATGACTCTTACCATCAGTTACAAACTGTGCTGCTCTTACTGCTGTAGGAAACTATTTTAAGCAGTGTAACACTTGATGTAGGGCGTCCAACGTCAGCTCATGCTTCCCTTCCTCATATGTCCACATTTTCCTCTCAATCTTGTGAGTTTGGGGTCATAACTCATCTTCCTGACCATCTGCATGTTCCCTATATGTGTATTCCTGCTCCTACAGTGGGTCTTGTGCCCCATTTCCCAGTCCCTCAAGGTTTCTGTTGACACATGGGCACATCTCTGGTGGCACTGGATGCCTCTGTGCAGGCCCTCTGGCTCAACTCTCACAAGGCTGAATAGTGAAGCTTTCTGGAGAGTTTCTTCCCTGGAAATGTCATTTCTCTTGATCTTTAGCTTACTTTTACTCTTTCTGACATTGTGATGGGGCCCCCATGGAGCTGGACTGGAATTTTTTTGTCATTTTATTGTCTAGACAGAGCTTGGGACAGTATCTGCAGACTGATGTAGGCAATGTTTCTTTGCTTCTCTAACTCAAAAGCAAAGCTAGAAGATTATTTGGCAGTGAATTTTACACCATGTTTTGGCAGCCTGTGTCCCAGCAAGCTTTGGTTTGACTGGCTGAGTAGATTCAAAATACTCTGAAAATTAATATTTTTACACATGAAATGTAATCACATATATGTAAGCCAGTAAAACCACACAGAGTACAGACTTCAGACTTGGCTTACCTATTATAAACAAGAATTCAGCTGGTGTAATGATACAAGATACAAAAAGACTGATGGGCAGGATGGTGGAGATGACATTGAACAGCCTGAAAGTAAGGGCTCTCTGTCCCTGAAGGTCATCAGTGGGAATACTGGAGTTATTTCACCTCCTGCATTAATCCAGGCCTTCCTAAAATTTCAAGCCACCAGCAAGCACTGAGAAGGAGCATCAGAAATTTCCATCAGGGTGTGTTTGGGACTGTTGGACATAATGAGATATAGTTTGTATCTACAATGAATTCATAATCAAATAAGGAAATAAACACGGCTTAAAGCATATGCAGTATTTTACACTGTTTATTCTATAAATGTAATGGTCTCCAGTCTGCTGGGTGGGCAGAGACAAAAGGAGGAAAGTACACTTGGAACTGCTTCTTTCCCTGAGCTTGCTTTTTTCCTGACTCATCTCCAAGCCCTAATATCTGTTTATACAGGAATCCTCACATCACTTCTTAGTAGTATGTAATATCTCTTTTGAACCTCACATAAGCATGAAAATGGATAGAAATCTAATCTACTCCATATAAATATGTTTACACAAACCTGCCTGTTAGAGACCGTTTAAGAGACAGAAGCTGACGTTACTCAGCGGGAACCCACCATCAACTTCATCATCTTTCTTCCCTTTAAGTGAAGTTCTCCAAGATGGTCACTTTCTCACAACGTATTTCTGCCTCTACCCTATAACTGATGATATCTAACAGCAACACGATTAAAGGCAGTTTATTGGTAACACTGATGTTATCTAACACAAGTGTTTCCGTCTGCTTATTTTCATTTCTAACAGAAAAGACCCGTTCTTATAAATGTCACTGTGAGTGAAAGAAAGCTGACGTGTTCCCCATGCTGTTCTTGTATTTGCAGTTCTTATGCAAACAGAAGCATAGATTCACAACGCATTAGTTCCTCATGCACATCACGTGGTGTAGATGTCTCTCAGACTTTTTCCAAGTTTATAGGCTTTTTAATATCTCTCTCGCTGCTTTCTAGAGCCCTCTGGTGGAAAAAAATGATGAAGTGTCAGCTTACTAGCAGAGTAAACAGATAAATTGAAAGGGTTTTTGCTATCACGCTAAAATCACATGCTCTGTGTGTAAGAGAGCCTTTGTTATCTTTGAATCATAAAGACCATTCATTGCATTAACAGGTTATGTAGTAGAATGAGGTCAGCCACTAACTTCTATGTGATCATTTATAGAGATTTGATAGAAGAGTTGACAAAGACCCCGTTCTTCACCATTTGGGAAGGCTGAAGATACCAGGACTCACATTTGCTCTTTCTCGGAACCAGAAAGAGGAAAGACCAAAATGCTATACCAAAAGAGGAAATAAGTTTTCTGATTCTTCCAGTGGATTAAGTCACTAGCCCATAGAAAGCTGAGCACTGGGTTCAACAGGGTTTTTGAATAGCTTTAGCAGGTCACATGAATCTTCATTTGGCACTGAAGAGTTTGCTTCTTTGATCAAGGTGGAAATATTTCATTTAAAATAAAAAGCCGTTTTCTTCCAAAACTTCTCATTAAGGCTCTTCTGGGGGCACCAGTATATTTTGTCTCCTATCTTTCCTGCCAAGTCTCCAGGCTGCTGGGTGAGGTGAGAGGAACTGGCAGGCACTGAGGGCGCAAGAAGGCACCCTGCTACTTGTGGCCTCACTTAAAAGTTGAAGTCCATACAGGAAAAGTCTTTTGTTAAAGGCCAGTGAAAATCAATTTGGCACCACACAGCTTAACTGCTGGAGTCTTCTTCTAGTTCTGAGAAGCAAACTTGTCCATTTAGAAGCAAAAGGAGGAATAATCACAAAACTTAACTCCAACTGCAGCAAGAAATACTTTTGTGTTTCAACTCACCTTTGCATTTGAGGTAGAAACCCGACAATAATTTTAGCTTATTTTGAGCATGCATTT
Organism: Bambusicola thoracicus; assembly: GCA_002909625.1. Classification (NCBI taxonomy): domain Eukaryota; kingdom Metazoa; phylum Chordata; class Aves; order Galliformes; family Phasianidae; genus Bambusicola; species Bambusicola thoracicus. Next base: position 9,165 of record PPHD01015890.1, read on the forward strand.
TATTTTCTGAGATTTTCTGCTCAAGTAATGATTATATAAGATTTTTATTATTATTATTATCTGTTTTTTGCAAACCAGATTGGCTCAGACTGTATTCTTTGAAAAGTGCCATGTTTTCTAGTGGAGCTCTTGCAGATATAATCTTTCATGTACTCACTATTACTGTAAGTCAGGACATTTTTATTAGGTTCCCAAAGAACAGACAGTGTAACTCAACACTGAAAGTTGGTGATCATCTCACATCTTTCCTTAGCTTCTACAAACAGCTTCCATTTAATATGTACAGATACCCAGCTGCTGAATTCCTCCATGCATGCCGAGATTTACCAGTATCTCCTGCCTCATCTAGCCACCTAGAGTTTCGACTATGCAGCATACCTTTCACCTTTATGTTTCAAACTTCCCTATGTATTTAAGGCACATCTGGGAAACCAGAGATGGCTTTAAGAATTCATAGAGTAATGCTTGCTTCAAGTCAAATGTGCAATAGAAAATATCTAAGGGTACCCCGACACCATAACTGGAAAGGTTCTGACTTCATGCAGTGAGCTCCCATGTCCACATTTCATAGAATCATTGAATCACCAAGGTTGGAAAAGACCTCTGAATCATCCAGTCTAACCATCTATCTGTAGTGCAGGAGTTTGTTGAGGAATTGGAGTTCATCCATATCCACAGACAAGGAGTAGAGGATATAAAAGTGAGACCTTTAACAGTCTTATTTTGTTTGAAGGATGGGACAGCACCCTTGTGGATTGCATCGCAGATGGGCCATAGTGAAGTGGTACGAGTCATGCTGCTCCGGGGAGCTGAGCGGGACGCTGCGCGGGATGTGAGTAGCACTTCTGCACTTCGTCTGCAGATTCTTGTTTTAAGGCTACAAAGCTGTCCGAAGGGAGGCCCAGTGTTCCCAGAGCTTATGCTGTTTGCCAGGTTATAATGTTTTCCCATGCGCTCTCTTTCTCCACATGTGTCTGGAATAAGGGACTGGAGATAAAGTCATAGAATAGAATGGCTTAGGTAGGAAGGGACCTTGAGGATTGCCTAGTTTTAATCTCCCTGCCACCCACTAAATCAGGCTGCCCAAGGCCCGTCCAACCTGGCCTGGAATGTCTGCAGGGGTGGGGCATTTACAACTTCTTTGTACAACTTGTTCCAGTGCATCACCACCTTCTGAATAAAGAATTTCTTCCTAACATCTAAACTAAGTTTAAAGCCATTCCCTCCTGTCCTAGCATTGTCAGACCATATAAAATGTCAGTCTCCCTCCTGCTCATAAGCTCCCTTCAAGAACTGGAAGGCTGCAACAGAGTCTCCCCAGAGCCTTCTCTGAGCTAAACAAGCCCAACTCTCTCAACCTTTCTTCACGGGAGAGGTGCTCCAGCCCCCTGAGGTGCCCGTATAAATGGGACACAGGCATGAAATATAGTATCACTGGTTTATTTCTCCTTCAAGTTTTCACCTCTCGGGGGAACAGTCCTCCAGATGCCCTGAAATCAGCAGCATGTGCTGTGGAGATGCCTCCTCAAAGGTGATGAGCAGAGCAAGACCCTTCTCCCAGGATGTGGGGAACAGCTGGTGTTGCCCTCCAGACTAGGGGAATGAGGATAAAATGTTTGTTATGATTGAACTGATCTTCTTCCCTTCTTTAAAGGATGGTACAACTGCTTTACTGAAGGCTGCCATTAAAGGGTACAACAATGTGATAGAAGAGTTACTGAAATTTTCTCCCACTCTTGGTCTGCTGAAGGTGAGTAGCGAAACATATGGATTTTTAGACAAATACAAGAAGTCAAAGAGTCAAATGAAAGACCTAATGTTCCTAATTATGCAAGTGGAAGATGACAAAGACCTCGAGCTCAAAAAGTCAAGAGAAAAATGGAATTAACTTGTTCAGTCACTGGGGCTACGTAGAACAAATCATTTGAAAAGATGCTGTGGATTTGATTTTTGGAATGAGGAAGCACACTGTGTTGTGGAAGGAATTATCCTAGTTTCTGTCAGCTGACAGAATCTGTCAACAGATTGCTCACGATGTTGCAGTTTTTAGCACTATACCCTGCGCTTTATTGACTTCAGTCAGCAAACTCTCAGGGTCCTGAGAGATCTGTTGTGAGCAATTCTCTCTTTGTTCTTGAATTCAAAACATGACTTAAAAAATAATAGATCTTTGGAAGCTGCATTTTAATAGCGAACGAAATGGAGTGTACTCATAAATCACACACTTTGATAGACTCTGTGGATGCAGCTAATTGGCAGTCTTGATATACTTGAAAACCCAGGTGGCATTAACTTAGTTGTTAATTATAAGTATGAAATATCTTCCACACTTACTTGAGCTGTCAGTTTGCAGACATGAGCAAAAGGTCAGCTATGAGAAAAAAAATCACCATTCAGCTGTCTGCCAGTGAGAGCATTAATCATCAGAGAAGGGAAATAATATGCACAGATGGTTTCCATTACTGCTTGTCCTTGTTTTTCACTTGCTAATGGCTGATACTGCCAGGCAGCAGAAAGTGCTGAGTTCATTTCACCTCTGATCTATTGTCAAGGACAGTTTTTAAAAGAAGATATTACTGTGATGAAAAGACCCTGAATTTTTTTCATTAAAGCATTTAACATCATCTCTTTTGTAATTCACTAGCATGCCCGCACCCTGTCTAAATCACAGTCATACTCTTTGCTGACGTAACCTTTTCCATATTCTTTATTGTTTGTATGTTTGTTCATTGCTAACATTTTTGTTTCACTGCCCTTTTGATTTCAAATGTCCCCACTGGTGTTTTCCAGAACGGTACTTCTGCTCTCCACGCAGCTGTTCTGAGTGGCAATGTCAGGACAGTGGCATTGCTCCTGGAAGCAGGAGCAGACCCATGCCTGAGGAACAAGGTACGTCTCGGCATGCCGCCCTGGGCAAGGACACAGCGAGCTTTGGAGCGCCTGTGCACGTCACGTGCTAGCTAGCTTATATCCTGGGGAACAGTAATCTGTTATTTGTTTTGATAAGCCAGAACTTATATTTGTGTCTCATACGGCAGATGCGTAAGGAGGATATTTCTGTGGTAAGGAATGTGTATACGGGCTCCTTTGGTAAATTTTGATGAGGATTTAGCACACTGCTAATATTAAAAATACCTCAAAATTACATACGCCTTTCCATACATTCTTATAAATGTGTTAGTGTACTGGAATAGTTTCAGGTCCCTTTTATGACAACAACTCTTTGTTTGCAGAAATGTGTCTTTTTTTATTCTGCAAAGTGTTTTAATACTTTTTGGTCACTTCTATGGACATATCTTCCTCTCTGAGTTGTGTTTATGAACTATTTGCTGTTGTTATTTGATATCTGACTGGCTTAGTTAAGCTGTGAATGAATGAACTGCTATTTGCTTCTGGTTTATGATTACGTCAGTGACATTTTATAACACAAATAATCCCGCATATGCATTTTGAATGTTTTGGTTATTTAACATCAAATCTATGCATGCTATTCCTATATCAATCCACGTGATGGCAGCAGAGTAAACGCTGCTTATACAGCAGTTTGCTTTGCTGTTATCCTCCAACGTGCAAGATTTTTCTGTCCTTGATGACAATTTGCAGAAGGAGAGTATGCAGCATAAAACATCTGTGTTTATAACCTCTTCTACCCATTTTTTTTTAATTAGATGTAAAACAGCATATGTTTTCAAAACAGAATTACCCATTTTCAGAAGTAGATTCATTGGAAGTATTTTTTGTTATCAGGTTTTTTTTTCCAACACATAAAGAAGACCAAACTCTGCTTCTCTATTATCTATCCTAAAGAATAGGGCTGACTATTTCATAGCAATTAAAGTCTTTCCTTGGATTTTTCTCTCCCCAAAACAGCACAGCAGCAATGTTCTCTTTCAGTTTTGTGCCAGCAGCAAAGAGAACTCGAAGGATACCATTTAGTTTGGGCAGGCAGCACAAAGTAAGCTGAGCAGACAGATCCCAGGCTAAGATTATTTTGAAGACTTGAGTGATTACTTCTTAAGATATCTCCAACAGTGGTGGAGACAACGCTGAAATAAGCGCGTAATGGTTAAGCTCAGCACCATCTTCTTTAGAGCTGAATGCTTTTAAAACATGTTTTGGAAATAATTGCTTATTTTTTCTAACTTTGAAGGTTTTTATTCCAGGCAAACGAACTGCCAGCAGAACTAACAAAAAATGAACGCATTCTCCGACTCCTCCGCACAAAGGAAAAGCAAAGGAAAAGCTAATGCAGCAAATGTGTTTTGGCAGAGTTGTGCCCCGACGACATTAGCATGACAGTAAACCTAGATTGCCCAAGATGGACTTTTTGGAACAGTTTGCAGAACTGATCAGCCTCTCCAGCATATGACTGCGAACATGTGAGGCCCTGGCCAGGGAGCCACCACGCCTTCGGGCCTCCACCTGGCATCTCCGAACTCAGAAGGATGACGACAAGAGCAGGGTTTGGCCTCAGAGCAGTGTTTGCATACAGCCTTGCCTACGCACCAGGGTCCCACCAGTGCTGGCACTGACGTTAGCTCCTCCACGCCTGCAGTGTGTGCTTCCCCCCACACCCAAGTGCTCCCAGTGTTTCGAAGACACATTCCCACACTGGCATGGCCACACGCCTGTGATGAGTGCCTCAGGGTGCACTTGTGGGCTGGGAGCACTCAGCCCTTGTGCCAAAAGGACACCCAGGTCTTGCAGCTGTTTGGAGTCAGTTGGTCCCTATGGTGCTGTTGCAATCCCTCTGCTGGCAGTGCTAGCTCTGCCAATTCCTCCGTACCACCAAGTGCCACACGGGGCTAGAGGGACATCCCATCTGTGACATCCTTACAGGAAAAGTCCTCCTGCCAGCCCAGGGCTTTGGTAACATTTTGGTTTCTACCTAGAGCTTTGTAAAATGATCCAGAGCATTATGAATTATGCCAAAAGATACCGAACAAATAATAACTAAAATGACTTCCTCCTTGATGTAGCATCTGAACCGATTCCTCTGTCCAGCAACAGAGAAACAGTGGGACAGTGTGCAGCATTTCGCAATGCGCGTGCAGTGCTGTGGGAAGGCATCCCCAGCCCTACAGCATACATAGCTGCCTTTCCACAGCCAGGAGAGGATCAGTTACTGAGCAAAGCAAGTACACCAGAAGTTTGGCTATTGGATACAACAGTACAGATGCTCTACAATTAATCTACATATGTTCTGCATGCCCTTCCCTGTATGTTACACTCTTGTTTGATATCCACAGCTACTATGCAATGCACTTGTTCCAAAGTCTGTGATGGGAGTTAATGGAGAAGTCCACAGCATACAGGTGTTTTAACAGCTGGTGAGAGGGTTACATGTAGCTGCATTTGAACAGGCCCGCTAATGAATGTGGGCCTGGAAAATGAACTCTCAACAGCAAATCTGGCCTTTTCTTTTGTGGCTGAGATGCTTAGAATGGCACATGCTACTTGGTGCCTGTGTGCAGAAGGCAGTGCAAATTGTTAAGGTGTTGTAAAGAGCTGTTATAACCTTCTTACTGTAAGTTGCTACATTAAAACCCAGTCATTTCTGCAGTATCAAAACATTCTAAGTCTTATTAGCCACAAACACATTAGAGGTTATTTTACAGTGAGTTGAGGTACAATGTTAATCCAGTATATATAAATCCAGGCATTTCACTTGTCTTCAGACCCTGACAAATTGTTGAAACATTGCTTATGATGTTGAGGACAGAGAAAATTGTAAGGAAACACAAAGTATGCTCTGCTTTAAAAATGGCTGGCTAGGATTTAGCTCAATTTTTTGCACTTTTGCTTCAGTGTCCGGAGGGAAAAAATTAGAGCAAATGAGCCATATATATTACCCAATCATAAAGTTATTCTTCTTGTGAGTGAGGTAAGAAGTCAGGGCTGGATGAAGGGAGCTGCTTGGCAGCTGAAATTCCTCTTCATTTTCTATTCAGCATTAGAAAGGGAAGCTTTAAGTTTTCCAACAGAGTAAGGCAACGTCAGGAAAAAAATCTAACTGTTTAGGTAATACGTGCTGCTGTGTTTTTAAATCCAGGTAACGCTGTGCCTCACTGAAACTTGCAGATGAATTGGTACAGAACCAAAGAATGATGCAAGGTATGTGCAGGGTGACTGTATGCTGGTTTCAATCCTGTGCAGGACTGAAAAAAGTTGAGCAGGTAGAAATCTTGAGAGCCTTATTGGGAAAGTTTGTTGCACAGCATTTTACAGGGCTGGAATCTGAGTTCTTTAACGAGCAGTGCTGGAGAGGATGAGTTCATTTGGAGGCCCCAGCGGACTGAAGGTGAACATACTGTTCTGCAGAAAGCTACAGGGACTCCAGGCAGCCTTGCCACAACACTGATATTTCTTGCTAAAGTTTCTGCATATAAACAGCTGGGAAAAACCACATTCTTAAGATGAAAAGCCTTGTCATAGTTGTAAAGGGAAGGATAATCACTGGAAGGTCTTCAGTAGCCAGCCATTCTGGGTGAGCAATCTATCAGATGGGCTGCAGGTAACCTCTCCTTCCTGCCAGGCGTATTTTCTTGTTCAAGTAGTCTCACCCTAAAAGGGACAGCTACTCAGTAAAAGAGCTACTTGAGCTATGCCTGCCCATGAGAAACTGCTCCCCACCACTCATAGCAGGACTTTCCAAGTCCTGTTTCCTGCTGCCTCCACGACCAGCTAC